>PVJC01006536.1:0-54552 GCA_004026665.1 Murina feae
CTTTGTCTCTGCATTTTGGCTGCGTCCCTTGCTGAGTTAGGCGATCACTGAGAGGGATTAACCTCTAAGCCACTTGGTTATGAGAGTCAGCTGTGTCTACAGTGGGAGAACTTCTGTGCTGGAGACACCCTTATGGGGCTAGAGTTGTTTCAGTGGGGCTTTTATGCTCACTGCATCTGCCCCGAGTGTGTTCCTTGTGTATCTGTTTTGTTTAGGTTAGTCCCACTCTGGCCACTGGGTGGGGCTGGCTCCTGTATCTTTAAGGAGGTGTTGATTTAGCCTTTGCCTTAGGCTACTCAGTCTTTTATATGCAAAAGCCTCTGACGCAGCTTGGGAGGGCGGGGCCTCGGGGAGCTTGCAGGGCAGGGCGGAGCAAATAGCTATGGCGCTTCTCAGCCCTGCGCTGAGAGACACCAGGTCTCTGTGTCCCGCGGTAATTGCTGCAAGCAACGCTGAGAGAAACCCGCTTTGGATTTCCTCCTGGTGCCAGTCAGTCCCCCCTCTCCGGGTGTCTGTGTCCTCAGAAACTCGCCTGGAACTGGAGTTCAGAGCCGCTGGGAACTTGTGGCTCTCTCCGTTTTGGAAAAGAACTGCGACCTCCGGCACTAGCCCTTTCCTTGAGCCCCGTTCGCGCGTCTCCGTACCTCTGTACTTTGCTTCCGCCGCTCCTCTGAGTCTCAGACTCTTTTCTAGTTGTAGGATTTTCACTCAGCCAGCCTTCCTGTGGGTGCGAGTGGTGTCCGTGTGTTCTTTTTGTGGTTTTTCTGAAATAGTTTTTCACGGCTGCATTTACGATGTTTACCTTATGCCGCCATCTTGCTGTCTCTCCCCTGCTGGGCTCTTTTAACACTACAGTTACTGCAGAGTTGATCATTCACTTAGTCATTCAACATTTTTTGTCTTCTTCCTCTGAGTGTCAGTGTACTTGGTGCTGGACACCAGCTGCTGAGAATATAGAGATAAACAAGGTCTCTGTCCCATGGAACTTAAATTGCAAGAAGGCAAACCATGAAGACAAATAGCTGATTTCAAATAATGATAGACTATGGGGGGAAAAACAAGGTAAAAGATAGTGCTTGCACAAGAGGCTGCGTTAAATAGGGGAGTCCAGGAATGGCGTATCTGAGGAGCAACATTTGAACAGAGACATGAATGATAAAAAGGAGCCAGTCATATGAAGATCTGAGAAAGCATAAAACTTAATTTGTTGACAAGAGCAGTATGTGACTGATTTAAAGGACTAGCTATTATGTAAGGACTAGGGACCCGCTGCACAAAAATTTGTGTCCTCGGGGGGGGGAGGTCCTTCAGCCTGGCCTGTGCCCTCTCGCAGTCTGGGACCCCTCAGGGGATGTCCACCTGCTGGCGTGCCTGGCCAGCCTGGGTGAGGGGCTGAGGGCTGTTTTCAGACTGCCCACAGCTCCCATTGACCCAACCTCCCAGCGAGGCTGACTGGAATTAGGTTTCTGGGGTTTATTCATCTTCTATAATTGAAACTCTGTTGCCTTGAGCAGAAGCCTAGTCAGGCAATGAAGAAGCCTCCTGTTTGCTTCAGCTCCGTGGCTTCTATAATTGAAACATTGTTGCCTTGAGCAGAGGCCCAGCCAGCCTAGGCAGGCAGTTTCAAATCCATTGCTGGTGCAACAGAAGCCTCCTGTTTGCTCTAGCTCTGTGGCTGCCAGCTGCCATCTTGGCTGGGTTAATTTGCATACAGTTGCTCTGATTGGCTGGTGGGCATGGCTTGGCTGGCGGGTGTGGCTTAGATGTCTCGAGTGATGGTTAATTTGCATATTACTCTTTTATTAGATTAGATAGGTGGAGAGCATGCAGGTAACATGTGTTTGAAAACAACTGCAAACTTATTTCCATACCTTTAGAAAAAGTAAGTAGTGAGGCAAAAATAGCCTAGTTGACTCCTAACTTCCTGTCTCTCATTCTTAGTAACAGACTTTTCAGGTAGCACATAGTTTAGAACCACCTTATCAGCTCTGCATAGCTTCTATTTGGATTGTAATATGACAGAGAAATAAACTGCATCTTGTTTAATTTGTCTATATGTTGGATCCTGTTATGCAGCTGAGTCTATTTGCTGACCGATATAAGTTAAAATAATGCATGAGGTAAAAATAAGAATGAAAGAAATTTTGAGAAAAGGAAAAAAAATTACCTGAAGTCCCACTTACTAATGCAACTAGCTCATCCACTTGCACATTTTTACATAATTTAAAAGTGTTTATGTATCATTTGACATTCTGCTTTTTTAGATTTAATCCTACCTGTTATGTATTTTCCTATGTTTTAACATAGTTGCCAAAGTTATTTTAGCAGCTTTATACCATTATAAAATAATGCTATAGTATGATATACAAATCTATTCAAGGGTCACATTTTTAAAAATTAGGTTTATTAGTGATCTGGTTGTATTTACAAGTGCCTCCTACTTGCTTTAGCTCAAGCCTGAAATATATTCTTGGTGGGATATGAGTATAATAAACTATCAATAAATGTTAGCTGGAGTTATTATTATTATTTTTTTAGCTTGGATTCCATTGTCTATCCTAAAGATGGGAAAGTAGAGAACAAGAACTTTGAAATGGCACTTGGAGCAAGTTGGAGGACAAGGATGCAAACAACCTTCAGTGAGCCATGACCAACCAACACTCATGCACTCTCTGTGAGACACCTAATTGCCAGCTTAGTCTTCAGATATTCTGGAATGACAACTTGGCGTCCTTTGTTCATCTTTAACTGTCTCCTCTCCCTTTACTCTGATAGCTCTAACCCATCCTGGACGTTCATTGTTTCCTCGATGTGGTTTCTGGGTCATTGGCAGCTTGCTTAGTGTTCTGGATGTCCTAATAGAATCGGATCACGAAAAAGGACATTCCACAGAAAGGCTTTTAAATTTCCCATGTAGTGTTGTTTTCGCTAAGAAGCTAATATGGCTTTTAGTGAAGATGATAGGGGTTTCTCTTGTTGGTGGGTTCCTGGTAGAATAATCAATTAATATGGGAGTACTTCTGGTAAAAAGTATATTTAAAATTTTTAAGTAAATGTGTTTTTCTTAATGTTATATTTTAATTATAATTGTATATAGGTAATATAATCACATTATTTTAGAGACCAGAAAGTATAAAAAGTTTACAATAATATGTTTCTTCCAATATCCTCATCTGTTTAGGCCCCCTACTCCCCTTGAAATGAACCATTGTTCATAATTTCTTCCTTTTAGAGTTTCCTGATCATATATAATAATATATATAATAACCTACATTTATATATATTATATATTATATATATACTATCATTTTCCTTTTTTTCACACTCTTGTTTCTTAAGCATCTTTTGAAGAAATGGATTTTTAGTATATTTTCAACAAATAGTGCTTAATAGATAATAGTAGTTTCTGGTAATATAGGTGTAATTAAATTTCAGAGGCATATTCAGAAACTAAAATTTGGAATTGTTTTCTTTAAAAATTCATTGAAATAAAACTATGAGTAAATTTCATCTCCTGCTAAAAACAAAACAAACGAATACAGTCACATGGTCAGGATACAGCTGGAAAATGTGTCAGATTTCAAAGCCTAAGTTTCCATGCTATGCAGCACTTACAGCCCTAGTGTTTATGCCACTAAGACAAGATTATCATTGCTGGGTACTCCATAAAACATGTCACATTTCAGGTTTGCAGTTTGTCATTTCTGAAGTCTGATATCAACAGATAAGATCTAAAAACATTTATTTCAAGAGCATTAAAGAGTGATAATGTAATAAGATAGTCTTTTGGCGGAAACAGAAACCTCAGCTCAACGTGGCTTGAATAATAAGTAAAATTTCTTGGTTCGTATAACCTGAAATCCAGTGGTAGATTAGGTTTCTGGATTGATTGATATAATAAATAGTTCCATTCACCAAGGACCCATGTTCTTTCTGTCTTTGTTCTCTGCTATCAGTGGTGTCTGGCGTCTACTTTATCTTCAGGTTGATTTTTCTCATGTCTGTACTTCCAGTAGGATCTGAGGGATAACTCAGTTTCCCAAGGTGGAGTGGTATGGAGTGGTGAAAGACAAGGAATGCTGAGTATCCGGGAATTCTGGGGAACTGCCCCTCATTAATGACT
This sequence comes from Murina feae, assembly GCA_004026665.1. Lineage (NCBI taxonomy): Eukaryota > Metazoa > Chordata > Mammalia > Chiroptera > Vespertilionidae > Murina > Murina feae. The sequence continues at coordinate 4,124 of PVJC01006536.1, forward strand.
TAGAAATGAACCATCATGAATGGGCTCAGTGAGTTTTACAGTGACTGTATAGAGAGCAATGTGAGCAAGCATGCTTATTTAGAGACTATAATATATCAAGATCAAGGTCAATAGTTTTCAACTGAAGCTGCACATTGGAATCACTGGGGAGAATAGAGTGGAAAATTCTAATGCCCAAGTCCACTTTCCAGAGATTCTGACTCTTTTGTCCAGGACTGGAGCCCAGATATTAGAATTTTGTAAATGTTCTCCAGGGATTTCTAATGAGCAGCCAGGATTGAGAACCATCGTCTAGGAATGAAAAAAATCTAGTGCCCTTAGGAAGAATAAAATAGAGAAGTCATACATAGGATTAAATTTTATTTTGGTTCCTAGTTGAAATAATAAACAGCCCACATTTATTAAGCAGTTAATTAACATAAAGCTAAAAATAGCCATTATTCTAATGAAAATAAAGGCAGAATCAGACAGAATAGAACATTTTAAAAATACGTTTTTTATTGATTTCAGAGAGGAAGAGAGATGTAGAAACATGAATGATGAGAGAGAATCATTGATCGGCTGCTTCCTGCAAACTCCCCACTGGTGATCGAACCCTCAACCTGGGCATATGCCATGATCAGGAATTGAACCATGACCTCCTGGCTCATAAGTCGACACTCAACCACTGAGTGAAGCCAGCTGGGCCAGAGAGAACATACATTTTTATGGCATAACAAAAGAAAGCTAGAAAAACTTTATCACATTACCCTCATTTCTTTACGAATTGACGGCATAGTTGCTAATCTCTGTACATTTTCCCTCCCCAACTCTTGAATCTGCTCCTTCCTCCTAATTCCTTTGCTCTTCCCATAGACCAGCACATTGCAGTCTTCCACCTGTGCAGCCTCCTAACTGGATTTGCTATTCCTCCCCTCTATTCTCTCTTTCACAAAGCTTCCAGATGAACCAGTTCTTAGTAAAGTTGTTATCATATCCATCATGTTATCCCTTTGCTGAATAATCTCGTATTCCTTATCTTGGCCTTCTAATGCCTCAACAGCCTGGTTAAAATCTACCTTTTTTGGTCTTATCTCATACTTTATCCTTTCATCCAATCTATGCTTTAGTCAAATTGAATTAGTCACTATCATAAATGCAAGTTTGCCAATTAACCCCTGCCTAAACTTAGCTTTTCCATATAATATTTTTCTTATAATTCAGCTGAAAGAAATATTTTCTCTCTCAAAGTTCCAGAATATTTTAACTCAGAATATCTTGTGGCTTATATCTTGTTCTTCTATGCAACATCTGGCCCGTGCCCTCTTGTAGTCTGGGACCCATTGGGGGATCGGGCCTAAGCTGGCAGTCAGACATCCCTCTGGCAGCCCAGGAGCCCTCAGGGAATGTCCACTTGCCAGCAGGGAACAGGCCTAAGCTGCAATCAGACATCCTTGGCACTGCTGAGGAGATGAGAGACTCCCACCACCATCGCTGTACTGGCAGCCGTCAGCCTGTCTTGTGGCTGAGCAGAGCTCCCCCTGTGGGAGTGCACTGACCACCAGGGGGCAGCTCCTGCATTGAGCATTTGCACCCTGGTGGTCAGTGTGTGTCATAGTGACCAGTCATTCCCAGTTGTTGTGCTGTTAGGGTCAATTTGCATATTACCCTTTTATTATATAGGATAGAGGTCTGGTGCACAGGTGGGGGTCCCCACTGGGGTACCTGGCCAGCCTGGGTGAGGAGCTGATAGCTCTTTGCAGACTGGCCAAGCCCTCCAGCAGGGACCATCACCCCATGGGAGTGTGGCCAGCCTGGGTGAGAGGCTGAGGGCTGTTTGCAGGCTGGACATAGCCCCTTCAGGGTGGGCATCCCCACTGGGGTGCCTGGTCAGCCTAGGTGAGGGGCTGATGGCTGTTTTCAGGCTGGCCAAGCATCCCAGCGGGGACCCTCACCCCATTAAGATGTGGCCAGTCTTGGTGAAGGGTTGAGGGCCATTTTCAGGCTTCCCACAGCCCCTTCAGAGGGAGGGAGTCCCACTGGGGTGCCTGGCCAGCTGGGTGAGGAGCTGATGGCCACTTTTAGGCTGGCCATGACCCCCGGAGACCCGAGCTCCCATCCTTTCCTTTTTTTCTCTGGGATTTATTTATCTTCTATAATTAAAACTTTGTAGCCTTGAGCAGAGCCCAGGTTGGTCTGGAAGCAGGCTCCCAGCCCTTCCATGGCCAGCTGGAAGCAGATATCTGGGATTTATTTATCTTCCATAATTGAAACTTTGTAGCCTTGAGCAGAGCCTAGGTCCCACCAGGGCAGGCAGGAAACTTGGCTTCCTCCATTGGCCAGGGGCAACCCAAGCCTCCTGCTAACTCCAGCTCCATGGCTGCCGCCATCTTAGTTGGCTTAATTTGCATCCTCACTCCTGATTGGCTGGTGGGCGTGGCTTGTGAGTGTGACTTGAGCATAGTGGAGGGACAGTCAATTTGCATGTTTTTCTTTTATTATGTAGGATGGCTCCAGAACACTTGAAAGAGCTTAGTAGGAGGGCCTGGTGATAAAAATGCCTATGTCTCAGCTGGTAGCTGAGTGAAGTTTACTCTTTTCTGACTAGTTCTGCAGTTAGTCTTTTACTGAATGCCTGTGGTGTGCCAGGCATGCAAATGTATCCTATAATACCCACCATAGTCATCTGCTCTTCATCTTTCAGATGAATATGCTGGTACTCAGGGTAACTTGCCCAGGTTCTTTCATAAATGAACAGAACTGGAATTCCAGACTTGCTCTGTCTCTCTGTAAAGCCATACAGGATAGGGTTAAACGGAAAATAGAGATGGAGGCTAGATATGGGGCCACTGATTTCCCACCCCCAGCTCATCCAGATAAGGTCAGGCTTCCATCTGCTTATTCACACATTGGTCTATTCTGACTGTATTCCCAGTTCTACTAGGAAAGCTACTCCTCATACAAATGCACAATGAAACAAAGAGAAGCCAAATCTGCATTAGATACTTTGAATCTGGCCCAATCCAATCCTGCAGAAACCATCAGAAACCATTAGGATTTAATAATAGAGACAGAGAAGCATCAAAATGAGAGAATACAGAGCTATTAATGAGAGCTGAAACTTCCTGGGGTAAACAAAATTGGTATGAAAGCTCAGTTGCTTTCTTGCTTCTTACATATTCATATGAGAACATAGAGGTTGTGTCTACAGGACCTCAAACATTCAGTTTCAAAGTGAATTTGAATTTGTTACCTGGATATCCCCCAAATAACCAGATTGTTTTTAGCCTTCACGATGTTTACCTAACCTTTTCACTTGTCATCCAGACACAACCTTGCAGGAAACTATGAACATCAATTGAAGAAATACAATTCCAGTCCTGTAGGTTTAGAGCTAGAGAATTAAATGTAATGGGAATTTGACAATCTAAGTCTAAAGCTTCTCCTAGCACAGGGTTATTATTTAGTTTCACAAAGAGGAGGGCATCCATTTTTCTTACTTAGAGGTGTCCGTGTACTATAAATTCCTAAGTCCCTCTTGTGAAGGCAAAGTGTGAACATTTAAGAGGTAATAGCAGCAGGGAAGAGCCTCTTTTAAACCATTTGAGTGAGAACTGTGGGCACAATGTGAGTTGACAGCCTAGGGAACATTAGGAGAGACAGTCGTGGCCATCAGATTTTTATGGCAGAGCAGAGCTATAACTTTAATCCTCATGTAAGTTTTTCCTACTTTGTAGATAATCTATAGAATGACTGTCACCACTGAAGTCAGGACTGAGGCTTCCAGAGTCAGACTGCTCCACACCAGAGGGACTTCATTGTCTCTGAAGTAATAATGTGAAACTAGACACAGTGCCTACCCAGGTACCACAGAGATTCCATGGTGAGATATGAAACTAAGGGAAAAGCATTTTCCAGAATCTCTAAAATACAAGGGACTGTATTGTTTCCAGTGTGCTATGCCTTTTATTAGTCTCCATACTGTTGGCTAATAAGTCCCAATTGACACATATATAGAAAGGATACCAAGTTGGTAAAAAATGTGGCTTTAAGTCAGAGAAACATTCGGTGACCAGGATAGTTGGCTGATATTTGAGGCATACTGGGTTCTCAATCCTATATGATAAAAGAGTAATATGCAAATTGACCCTAACAGGAGAATGATTGGGAATGACTGATCACTCTGACACACACTGACCACCGGGGGCAGACACTCAATGCAGAAGCTGCCCCCTGATGGTCAGGGCGCTCCCACAGGGGGAGCTCTGCTCAGCCACAAGCTAGGCTGATGGCTGCCAGCACAGCAGTGGTGGTGGGAGTCTCTCCTGCCTCCTCAGCAGCGCTAAGGATGTCTGACTACAGCTTAGGCCTGTTCCCCATTGGCAAGTGGATATCCCCCAAGGGCTCCCAGGCTGCCAGAGGTCAGACTGATCCAGCCTAAGCCAGCAGGTGGACATCCCCAGAGGGGTCCCAGACTGGGAGAGGGCCCAGGCCACGCTGAGGGATCCCCCCCGAGTAAACGAGTTTTTGTGCACCGGGCCTCTAGTATTTAAATATTGTCTAATAATTTTCTGTAGGCCTCACTTTTTTTTTCTTTTCCAACCAGCCTCAGAGTGAAGGTTAGTGGCTAGATAATGTTGCCATAACATAGGAAATTTAAATTCAATTCCTAGCACACCATGGAGTTACTGTTGAACAACTTAAAATCTCTACTTCTGTTTTTTTAATTTATAAAATTAGGAGAGTAATACCTTGATCTCATAGGAAGGCTGTGAAACTAAATAAGATGAATAGCTAATAAAGATGGGAAGGCTCTGAGCAAATGAATAACAAGTTATTAAGCACATTTGTTTATAACTATATCTAAAGGGTTCAGGTTTAATTTTTATTTTAAAATGGTAACATAGTAATGGCTCAGTGTGCTGCGACAACAGAATACAACATAGACTGTTATATTCTGTATTCTGAACATAGGACATAATAGCTCAAATAAAAATGCTCTGGCCAGCCTGAAAGCATTTTCAATAAATCTTTGAATGGCTGTCTTTCTGTCTCAGATCTCTTTGCATTCTAACTGCTAATGTCAGGGAGAGCAACAAGAACCAGAGAAAAAAACAGCTTCCAAATCTCTGTTAATGAGGTGCTAAGTAACATTACCATTAGAGGAATTGTTGGAGAAAATCTTGAGGGAACAGGTAAAAAAAGTAAAAGTTTAAACCAACTTAAGAAAGGACCAGCCTTAGTAAGACAGAAATAATAAAATGTTTTAAATCTCAGCTTTAGTTTTGTTCTCTGAAAATACTTAATGCTGAAAAATTCTGCTTGGAGTATTCTGAAGGTCTAACTCATCTTTTATTAGGGAGCACTAATTAATTTTTTATATAAAAAACTTTATAACTTCTATTTTAAAATAAGGTAGTTTTGCAAAAACTCTCATCCAGTTATTTTGCATCATGCATTCAAAATGCAGTTAGATTTTATTGAGAATATGTGAAATTCAAGTTAATTTCAGTTAAGTCTGTGATTAATACATTTTCTTTGGTTAGTCAGTTGATCTGATAATGCTCTGCTTTGAGCTAGCAGAGAGTGGATACTACACCCAAGCCCCTCTAAGAAAAAGCAATAATGACAATTATTATTTGGTTTTATAAGTATTGCAAACCCTTCCCTGAGCCTCTTGGCATATTAAAAAAAAAAAAAAAAAGATGTAGATTAACTTTCCCATTATCTAGAGCTTGAATCAGAGTGCTGATTTTCTAAGTTCAGAAAATGCCACAATTAAATTTGTAAAGAAAGGTTTTATCAAAACAAAACAGAGAAACAAGGACTTTGTAACAAACAGGAACATTCAACCAGGAGAGATGAGGTGCCAGCAGCATGTTTCACATGAAGAGTAGAACTACTTCCTGAAAACCTTAACAGCAAAACAAAACGGATTGCCTGAGCTGTTGCTGTCATTGATTTTGTGTTTATTCAGCCAGAAGAAACATACCCAACATCTATGACAGGCAGCGAGTCAGACCCTAGTATGTTCTCCTCTTCTTCTAGACTAACACAGTTTTTCATTGACACCAGACTACCCCAAATAAATACTCCCCAGGCCTCTTTGCACTGGTGCTGTCCTGTAACTAATAGTTCTGGCCAATGAGATGTAAGTGGAACTGTCCTGTGGCTGCTTGAGAACCTGCCTGTTTGGTGGGATCGGGCCTAAATGGGCAGTTGGACATCCCTTTCCCAATCCAGGACTGCAGGTTCCCGACCTCTCACCTGCTGATTGCCTTTAACCACTCCCCTGCCAGCCTGATCAACACCTAACTGCTCCTGTGCCGGCTTGATTGCCCCTAACTGCCCTCCCCCTGCCAGGATGGTCCCCTCAATTGTCCTCCCCTGCAGGCCTGGGTGCCCCCCAACTGCCCTCCTCTGCCAGCCTGGTCCCTGCCAACTGCCCTCCCCTGCAGGCCCAGGTCCCCCCCCAACTGCCCTCCCCTGCAGGCCTGGGTCCCTCCCAACTGCCCTCCCCTGCTGGCCATCTTGTGGTGGCCGTCTTTGACCACATGGAGGCAGCCATCTTGTGATGGTCAATTTGCATATTACTCCTTTATTAGATAGGATTTTACTTGATATATTTCTGAATTCTACCCACAACTGTTTAGATTATATGCTGAGTAACACTGATATGAAAATCAAGAATGTGTATATATTTGAATGCATAAAATTTGAGGACTTTTATTAATAATTCATGTGTCAAATATATTGTTTTCTTTTATTACCTTTTATTTTTTAGAAAAAGAAATGGTATATCAATTGGGATATGCTTACTATTAATTCCTTCAGATACATCTTATAACACATGTCATGTCTTAGATGGAAACTGAAATGACTGAAATGACTAAAAATTTCAAAGCGATTGAAACTTCAAATATTTTCAATTGAGAGAAAAAAAAACCCCCACCCACTATCACAACAAAGAGGCGAACCTGAACCACAAAGATATCTAGAAAAGCAGAAGACACTTTGTTCTGTTACCTGCCAGAGGAAATTATTTCAGATAATATCTAAGATAGGCCCTTTGGCAAATTATAGCTGAATCAATTTTGTCAAGTTTCTCTAATTAACATTGGTTCAATGTAAGTGCTTCTCTTTTGTAATCACAGTGCTGCATAATATATTTTTTTTTACAATTATTGTATTTGTAAATAGCTTCATCAGGAATATATTTTGTTTTAGACAAAATACATTTTTTAATGTTACTTGAATAACTTTGAAAATGTTTAACCTTGCCATGTTGATGTATGGCCTAAATAGCTCTTAATTTATTTAGGCCATAGCACGATAGTATAGATATTACAGATATGTAATATATTTTTATATAGAAACTAGAGGCCCGGTGCACAAAATTCGTGCACCAGTAGGGTCCCTAGGCCTGGCTGCCAATCAGGTCCAATTGGGGCCTTCCTTCTCCTGGCTGCCAGCCACCAGCCAGGGCCTTCCTTCATTCCCCACCACTCCCTGGTGATCGGTGCATATCATAGGAGGCGGTTGAACACCCAAGGGGACAATTTGCATATTAGCCTTTTATTATATAAGATGTACAAACTGAAGTATTTTCCTCAGGTTAGTTAATGTAAGCAGTGTGCTTTTCACTTTTGAAAAAGACAGTTTCCTTTAAAATGTTCCATATGAACACTGTTCCCCAGGAAGTACATGGCTATATTTTATTTGAAAATATGAAAATGGGGACCATACTCTTCTAATGCGTAGCAGTTAAGTACTATAACAAAAGCGTGTAGTTTGGGGAGGCTTCAGGATTTCCTTTTTTGTGTTCCACCAAGTTAGAGCAATTTTTCTAGATTTTAAAAAAGTATTCATTTTGACAGTACTGCATACAAATATAATAATGTTTTACCTCTTAGAAAAAATTAAGATGACTTAAAAAAAAAAATACAGCCAAATACTCACAGAAGTATAAACTAAGCGGGTTGGAGAGGAATGGAGTTTGCCAGTGCTTTTTCTTCTAGTGTGTGGTTCTCGGGGAAGGCACAATGCTTTTAGGATCAAAGCCAAGAACTAAAATGAGGAAGCAAGGTCCTGATAGACAGTAATGTGTTTTGAGAATGTTGAACAAATGGACTGAGGGACAGCAAAGCCCATCAGTATGGTAAATTACATAACCCTCAATGTCCTTCATTGTGCCATAGACATGTTTGCGGCAGGCCACACATTGTGAAGCCTGGGACACAATTTGTCAATAGCATGGACTTCCTCTGCTTACCGAAATTCAACAAGTAAAAAATAAAAGGGGAAGAATTAAGATCCAGATTACCAAGGGAAAACGTCATAAAATTATGCTGCTGGGGGCAAAAGTGAAAATTGTATTATGAAATGGGATTGAACATGGATTTGATATGTATTTTTTATATAATGCTATCTGTATTTTTACATGTAAATATAAATAATATTATCTGTATATATGGTATTCCTATCTCCTCAATCTTTTCTTTAATCTTTTGAGTTAATATTTGCCTTTTCTTAATCACATATTGAATTATTACATGTCCAGGCTCCTGCTTTGGTCCTGGCTGAAATGTAGCTATTTTTGAGCAAGTATTAGCAGGCCACATTAACAATATGGAAAACATATTATTATTATATTGCTTTTGAAAATGTTTACTTCCATTTTCAAAGAGCAAGTGCCATTGGTTCAGTGTTATATTTATATCTTTTAAACATAAAATATAATAGATCAACTTTATTTCTTCAGCTGAGCAAATAAAATTAAATAACTGCAAAAAGGAGCTAGAGTTCTTATTTAATTCTTGAAGAGTGGTGCATCAGCACAGAATCTAAGACTTTATTTTGGTCCACTGCTTTTTTTTTGGTGTTCCTAGGTCATTAAGAAGCACATGCCCCCATGTGTTAACTAACATTATTGTGGTAAACACTTTGCATTGTATATGAAGTCATAACACTGTACACTTTAAACCTATCCAATGTTATACGTCAACTACAGGCCCAGTGCACACATTCATGCACCAGTGGGGTCCCTTGGCCTGGCCTGCAGGAATCGGGGCAAAACTGGCTCTCTGACATCCCCCAAGGGGTCCTGGATTGCGAGAGGGCACAGGCCAGGCCAAGGGACCCCACCGGTGCACGATCAGGGCTGGGGAGGGACTGCAGGAGGGCTCCAGGGCGTGTCTGGCCCATCTAGCCCAGTACTAATTGGAAAAGTCAATAAATAATAATAAAAAATAAAACAGCCCACATGTCTCAGCTGCTTGTAGGAGAAAGAGGACAAATATATTTAATTTTTTTGGTCACTAGTTAAGGTTGTTTATATGTAAGTGGACCTACCCCAGTAGTTTTCCAGGTTAGTGTTTTTTTTTCTTCCAACTAGAGCTGAGATATATAAAAAAGAACAAAAATTAAATGGGGGTGGGGCTGAAAAGGGGAAGGAAAGAAGAATTTCTGAGTATAGTAACTTACCATGCAAATTATAGGCAATAGTCAAGGCAGTGCTTCAAGTCTTGTAAACGTTTTCCTTTTCTTTGCTTAGTAGTGGGACAACATAGAAAAAAGGAAGAATTTGGTTGAGCCTTTTAAAATTTTATTTATTTTACTCTTATTGGTCTTAAAGTAGTCATTTGTAAAACACTACAGTTTAATATTGACAAGTTTGAAAGTCACTGAAAAAATTAAATGGCAGTTTAATGTTAACAGCTGCTTATGGTTATCAAATCCATCAAAGCCCTTCATGAATATATTAGGCGCAAACCCACTGAATTACTGTTGTGCAGACAGGTTGGTATTTTAACATTGCTTTGTGAGAATAGATGTACTATAAGAAGAAAATCATTTAAAATCTGGATGGGGAATATGAATTTCATTTAAAGGGAAAAGAGGGCTAATACCTGGAAAGAGAACCAGGTAGCACTGATTGACAAGTCTTTATCTTATTCCTAATTCCTAGAATCCTACCGATATACAGAATTTTAAGAACTCAAATCCCATCTGTATAAAACTGCTTATTATGCTTATATGTAAATGATGGGCCAGAGCAGCAAAATGTCTGAGTATATGTTTGCATGTATGCAAATGAGATGCAGAACAAAGGACAAAGGATTGTTACCTTATCTTGCTAAATTAATAAATTATACTAATCTACACTAATAAAAGAGAAACATGCAAATTGGTGTCACTCCACTACGCTCACCAGCCAATCAGGATGAGTATGCAAATTAACCCAACAAAGATGGAGGTTAATTTGCATCTGCAGGCACGGAGTGAAGACTGAAGATGACTGAAGACTGAGGAGGCTTGGCTTCTCCACTGCAGGCGGAGCAGAGAAGCCAAGCCTTGCTGCAGCCGGACCAAGGGCCTGGGTCCCGGGACCCGGAGGAAAACCGGTGCCAGCAGCCAGGGGAAGGAAGGCCTATTGCGCGCATCTTCGTGCAATGGGCCTCCAGTAGGATTAATAATAATTATGGCTTAAAAACTCAAAAATAAGTTAGTGAACCACACCTATCAGGATGTATTTGTTCTGAATCACATCATTTAAGAGTAAATGACTTTATACGTAGTCCAGTGAAAATATATATTTTTCCTGCTGATTGTCACTCAATAATAAACTTAACAGCCCAATAAATGAAGAGAGGAATAAGAATAAATGAAGAGAGGAATAAGAATTTAAAAATAAAAACAAGTCTTCATTTCGAAAAACTTTTAAAAGAATCCTAGTTAGATGAATTGAAAGACACAATAATAGCTTTAAAGAGTTTTAAAAGCAAAATTTCAATTGCTGCTTCTTCTATGTCTTCACTTATCATAGCACAGGTGTATATGCTGGGTGGCTTTGCAATTTGTCAACTTATATTTCCTGGATTTCCCTTTTCTGTCTGTTTCTTGTTAGGGTGGGCAACAAAGGAGACTTTATGTGATTTGCAGAAGTGAAGCAGGAGGCATTTTTGTAGCTCACATTTGATTTACATCATATTTTGTAGCTCACATATGATTCACATTGTTGCGTCTCTGTTAGCTCACCTCTCTGGCATGAGGTAGCAGCTGGGCCTGCAACTGCTCCACTTTCTGCTGGATTCCCGTTCAGCTTTCTGACCAGAGTTGAGTGTGTCTTTAACTTTGCAATGAAGGACCTTGGCTTCTGCAGGACATCCACACCACCAGAGTTAGAGGCAACAAGGGCAAACTTGGGTTTCAGGTTGTCCTCGTGAACTGTGGCTTGTGCTTCTGTGTTCCAGCTTGTCACAGATTTCCTCCCTTATCCCTTCCTGACTTTGTTTGTGGAATTCAAGTTCCAGCATCAATTAATCACCTTCCACAATTGTGTAGGGTCAAACCTCTGTAACAAATTCCTTTACATTATATCTCTTTATTTACCTTCATTCTAGAGTTTTTGATTCTCTAATTCAACCCTGATACACATCAGGATAATGACAATATAAAATTAAAAGCAGCCCAGCCAAGGCAGCTCAGTGGTTGAGCATTGACCTATGAACCCGAAGGTCACATTGATTCCCAGTCTGGGCTTATGCCCGGATTGCAGGCTTGATCTCTGATTGTGCAGGAGGCAGCTGATCAATAATTCTCTCTCATCATTGATGTTTCTCTCACTCTCTCCCCTTCTCCCTTCCTCTCTGAATTATATATATATAAAAGGAAAAGCAGGTTGAGAAAACTACACAATGGAAAACATAGACTGCCTTTCTTGGAAAAGGATGAATCAGAGGGCAGACCCAAGATCCACAGAGAAGTTATTCCAGGTAGGAGTAAAACTGTTCTAACCAAGAACTTGCTACATTTTCCTGATAGAACTTCATAACTGCTATGAACCAGGGATCTCTCTAAACCTCTTACTGTCCCTACCCTTTTAGAACAGGAATGTCTGTATTGGTTATCCTATGCCTGTCCCATCGTGTATGTTATGTGAGGGAGCAGACAACTTACCTTTTTACTTGTTGGATCTTCAGATCAAGAGAACTGTACTCAAGCAGCTGTATTTAAAAAACATCATCCACATCTGGACTCGATTTAAATGGGAGTTTGGACTTTGAGCTGATGAGACTTTGTAATAGGATAAGACTTCCTGGGTGGCTTTGAGAGGAGATGGCTTTATTTTTCCCTGGGAGGGATGTGAATCAATGCAGACAAGAGAGCTGATTCTTAACCTCCTAGGATTCATAATTTGCATAGTCCCTTCCCTCTATATACCAGGTCTGTGTGACCAATGGGATATGGAAGCAGTAAAGTTATGCTACTTCTGATATTAAGTCATGAAGACATTGCAGCTTCTGTCTTGGTTGTCTTACCCCTTAGATCACTCCCACTGGAGGAAGCCAGTTGTCATGCTAAGAACACATGTAGGCAGCCCTGTGGAGAAGTTCATGTGATGAGAAACTGTGGCCTTTTGCCAACAGCCATGGAGGAATGGAGGACTTCAGCCAACAGTCTTGTGGGTGAGCTTTCTTTAAAGCTGATCCTCTAGCTATGGTCAAGTCTTCAGATAACTGTAGCCCAGTCTACAGCTTGACTGTAACCTCATGGGAGACTCTGAGCTAGACCCATCCTGCTAAACTGCTCATGAAGTCCTAACCATCAGAAACTGTGAGGTATTTACTGTTTGCTTTAAGCTAAGTTTTGTTATGCAGCAATAGGTAACTAATACAATCCTAAGTATTTCTTCCATATGTCTATGAAAGCCAAACAAAAGGAAGATAAGAGAGGCAGAGGAAAGTAAATTGTGTTTTAGCTCACTGTTTTTCTTCAATGCTCACTAAGATTCTTTTAAACCTGGGCCTGTGGGAAAATACTGAGTTAGCTAAGCTAAATTTGAAACATGGCCCCCCAGTCCATGTGGCTCAGTGGTTGAGCATTGGCCAAACCAGGAGGTCATGGTTTGATTCTTGGTCAGTCACATGCTCAGGTTGTGGTTTTAATTCCCAGTAGGGGGTGTGCAGGAGACAGCCAATCAGTGATTCTCTCTCATCATTGATGTTTCTCTCTCTCTCCCTCTCCCTTCCTTTCTGAAATCAATATACCGTGTTTTCTGGCGTATAAGATGACTTTTTAACCCAGGAAAATCTTCTCAAAAGTCAGGGGTCATCTTATACGCCAGGTGTCGTCTTATAGGGCGGGTGCTGAAACTTCCGAGCCAGACTGGAAAATCTGCGGTCGCCGCATACGGTGGGGGGAGCTCAAAAACGGTCGCACTCCATTCATTTCAATGGAGCCGGACAGGGACTGCAAGTGTCTCCAGTCGGCTCCTTTTTGTGCTGCATACGGTCTCCATCCGGACTTTTTAACCCAGGAAAATCTTCTCAAAAGTTGGGGGTTATCTTATACACCCAGTCATCTTATACGCCGGAAAATATGATATATGTGTGTGTGTGTGTGTGTGTGTATGTATGTAAGGAAGGGGGTTAGCTTTAGTTATAGGGAGATATACAGTCATGTGCTACACAAGGATGTTTTGGTCAACAATGGACTATATAGACAGGAGTATAACATATATTCTAGGTGTGTAGTTGGCTATAACATCTAGGTTTGTGTAAGTACACTCAATGATGCTTGCACAAAGATGAAATTGTCTAACAACACATTTCTCAGAATGTATCCTCACTCTTTTTTTAAAAAATATTTTTTATTGATTTTTCACAGAAAGGAAGAGAGAGGGATAGAGAGGTAGAAACATCGATGAGAGAAAACATTGATCAGCTGCCTCCTGCACGCTCCCCACTGGGGATGTGCCCACAACCAAGGTACATGCCCTTGATTGGAATCGAACCTGGGACCCTTGAGTCTGCAGGCCGATGCTTTATCCACTGAGCCAAACTGGTTAGGGCTGTATCCCCACTCTTAAATGTCGCATGACATATATATGTTATATATTATATATATTACATATATGTTATATATATTATATATATATTTATTCTTTGAACTGAAGGATTTATTTACTTTTGAGAAGATAGATCATGAGATTTTTTCCCCCCAGAGCCTAGTCTCACCTTTGTAGAATGGTGGGACAGCTGCTACTTCTCTTGGGTTGAGATTTAAAGTTTCATTTATTATTCATTTTTATCTAATATGACCAGTTTAAGAAATGTAAAGTATGATTTGATTTCCTTCCTAGATTTTTTTATGGAAACAAGAGAAATAAAATATATTTTTCCTAGCCTCTGTTTATTTCTCTTTCTGTCTTATAATCAATCTCAGTAACTTTAACAATAAACAGTAAAAATGATAGAGTATACAAGCCTTGCCCAAGTGAATCCATCATGAAGCTGTGTCTGAGAATGGTTTCCTAAACTGGGGAAATGTGTTTCATACAAAAAGTCCATTTTCTGTTATTGCCTTTTTTATTTGGACTACTAGATGCTATATATTTTAAGGCCATCTTAATAGTTTCCTGTCTCTCAGTAACAAGAATGACTTGTCATAATGAGCAGTGTAGACACTGTCCATTTGCTATACTCCCGAAAGCTGTCTGTTTGATACAAGAGTAAATCACCTCAATTCCTTTCTGGAATGAGTTGAGTATAAATAAATGAATGAGACACAAGAATAAAAAAATCTGGCCAGGTCTATCAGAAGAAAACAAAAAGTAGGAACATTTGGAGGCCTAGTTTAATATATATATAAAAAAGAGACAAGACAAAGAATTATATGTAATAACTGTAAAGGGAGGAGAATCCTCACTAATACAAAATGCCCATGAAATAGTTTCTTCCTTCTTTAGAAAGATAATTTTGTAGTTTAAGAATAATAATCCTTGGAAGTTGGAGGACCAATGTTGTAAAATGATTCTATACTCACCTTTACCTCCAGTGAAAAGAATTAGAATTTTCAGCACTCTTTCTATAATTCACCACATGTCTAAATCTGAGTAGGAATTTCAGTTTTCATTTTATGAAACGGGTTTGTTTTGGGGGTGTCTTTTTGTCGTGTTGTATGTTTTACTTTAATTTTCAATTTTTTGGCTTTTTTGTTTTATTTTGAGAAGACTCCAAAATGTTCTAATTTTTCCTTTTACATTAGTGTGTGGTGTACCTCTTAGAGAATTATACAAAAATGCCATTGCATTTGACTATTTAATTTTTTTACTGTTACTAATTTTGGTATGAAATATTAATAGAGCTATTATTCTATGTCAGGTTTAGGGTTCCAGTTGGGGATGAAAGTTACGACAAACTTTGTGCCCTATGATTCTCAAAATCAAACCTCAGGATGTTTAGCATTAGAACCCCTGGGAGATTTGTTTAAAAATGCAAATAATCAGGTCCTACTCTAAACTGTCTGAGTCAGAATCCCTGTGAGTGGACTTCAGAATCTGCATTGTAATAGGTTCTTTCTGTGGTTCTAATGCAAACTAAAGTTTAAGGGCCAGCGATCTAGTGGGGAGGGTAGAGGAATAAACAATTTGCTTGGAGCCCAATGCTCTCTCTCTTTCTCTCTCTCTTCACCAGAACGTGTCTTTTGGGATTTTAGAGAAAACCTAAGAGAAAATTTACAGATAAAAGACACTCAATAAGAAGACACTCAGTAAGTGTTGACTAAAGGATAAGGTTGGAGTGAATATATTTTATAATTCTACTCTTCTAATCACTAGCAATTTGATACTTATAGATGGACAGTGGTATCCATCTATCTATCCATTTTTCTATGTATCTATTCATCTATCTATCTATCTATCTATCTATCAATCGTCTATGCATGAAGTCAAAAGCATAGTGACTAGAACTCCCCACTCTTCCTTCTTGTGGGGGAAATCACCCCCAAGAATCCTAATTAGGCAGAAAATAACGGAAGGGCCAATCAGATCGCTCTCGGGACTGGCTTCTCAGGGAGACTGGCGGAAGGGGGAACATTGCTGCCTTCAGGCAATCGGACAAAGAAGGCCACACTAGCTCAGGACGCTGGAAAATTCCTTAGGGGTTACCAGGCCAGGTGTCAAACCTCGGGGGTGCAGCTCGTGGGCCAGGTCTCTCAATCGGAAAGCTTGGACGCACGATGGATGCGGTGTTTCCTGAGATGTCAAGGAAATGGTCAGCGGGTCTGCTGGTGCCAGGAACAAAAATGGCGGCCAGAGCTTCAGGCGCGGGTCAGGTGACGCATCCCCGCGCTCCCTTCCCACCAGGGGCCCCGCCTCCCGCTCCCTGACATAGAGGGGGGCGTGCCTGCCCGGAGGCTCTGTTCGGAGGTTAGGAAAAACCCAGGGACACGCATGCGCAGTGGGGCACTTGAGCCCCCGGTCTCCGCCCCGCCCACAGCCCCGCCCCGATCTGCGGGCGGGGCAGGGCCGAGAGTCCAGCCTGCGGGCCGGCGTCGGTGACTTCCTTGTTGGGATCCCCGGCCGGGCAGTGTCCGGGGTCGTAGCCCCGCGGTGCTCGCCGGACTGCTAGGCGGAGGCTCGGTCGCAGCCGCAGCCCAAGCAGGTCCTTCCCCCGCACGCCCCGCGCTCCCCGACATGCCCAACCCCGGCAGCACCTCCTCTCCCTGTCCCCTCCCCGAGGAGATTAGGAACCTGTTGGCAGGTAAAGAGCGGGAAGGGGGCGGGGAGGCTGCGGGGCGGGGGCCGAGGGACGGCGAGCCGAGGGGGACAGAAGCTTTCGCTCCGCACCCCGCTTGCCCGCGGTCCCATGCCTCCTGGCCAGTGGGACAGGGTCCGAGAGAGGGAGTGGGCGCGTGTTGAATGCGGGTGCTAGGACGATGGGGAAGCCCTCGTGGGGGACTGGTGCCCCTCTGCATGCATCGTGTGTGCGTGTGCGTGTGTGCGGGGTGGGCGGGCGGGGCGGGGGGCTGGGAAGGGTCAGTAAGGAAAGAAGCAGTTCTTTGGCCGGGGGAGGAGAAGGGTGCAAAGAAGCAGAGACATGTCTGAGCTGCAGGTGTTAGTTTAGGGGTTATGGGATGGAAGGGTCTGTCAGTTCTCAAACTCCCCCTTTTCCTTGGCCATTCGGTCCACTCGTGTTGAGGACTTGCAGAGGGGGCCTGATTCTCAGGTGGCCACTTGCCTGCAGCTGGAGGAACTTCTTAAAAGGGAAGGATGTGTTCAAGTCCAGCTTCCTGTGTCATGATGAAAGTGCTTCATCTTTGCACCCTCATCTTCCCCTTTTCAGCGTTACCATTTATAGGAACTTAACTTTAGGAGTTAAAGCTGCAGTTCTTCAAGGCTATATGCTAGGTATGTGGATGTGTATTGTAGCGAAGGGGCCAATGAAAACTTTGTATTTCTGCGTAAGGTAGAAAATGCATTAGGGTAACCCAAACTTACCTATCTCGATGGTCTGGAATTCTTAACCATTACTCACTTGGTCATTCATGCATCAGAATTCTGGAAACTGAATTTGGATAGTTTTACTTAAGTTGTCTCTTTAGTATTTATCTTTCAATATTGGATTTAATATCCTGTATTTAAAGAGTTTCTCTTAGATGCCTATATTCCAATATCTAAAATGTGACATTTTAAATAGTAAGTTACAGTTATAGTGTGAAACCAAATCTGATACTCTGCTATACTGTTTTAGAGGTTAGCATCATGAATATGACAGAAAATAAAATCAATAGTGTGTGGATGCAGACTTAGTCTGTATGAACATGATTAGTGTGATGAATGCATTTTTGGTGGGACAGTATTTTACTCTAAGAAATGCTTGTTGTCAGTAATAGGTACCACTAAGGGAAATATTGAAAGAACTGAAAAGACAGCTTTTATTCCATTATATTAGCGTTTCACATGAGTGCTATTTTGTTTTATTAAGTTAACATTTTTTTGTGATTATAGTTCTTGGAATTGATTAGAGTATTATTATTTAGAGTATTATTTTAATAATCAGATCAAAGAAGTATTTATCATTACTCCAAAAATAGATGTTGCCATTTTCAGGATGTTCCAGGTTTGGAAATGAATTTTTCCCCTCCTTTATGAAGGCATGAATTTTTTAATTTAAGAAATAAAGTACAGACCTGCTTTTAAAGCTTGACAGCCCCCCGCCCCAGTAGACAGTTTGCTCTTTTGATCTATGATCATACATTTGCAGGTTGTATGATATGTACTTTATGAGACCCTTTATTCTCTGATGCCCATATATTAAAAGTGTTTCATGTGGCCCTTATTTGAGTAACTTAACTGAAAACTTAGAATTACGTAATATTTAAATTACCTACCAATGCTAACTTTCTGTATACTTTAGCCATCTCTTTCTTTAGTCAGGTAATATACTTACATCATGGCTGAAATCAGCATTTGAAAAGTTATCTTATTGACATTTTCAATATTTCATATTATTGAAGCAAATTACATCTTAGAACACATGAAATGTTAAAACATTACAATTTTTGGAGATTATAAATTTGCCTTACACGTTATTTTCAGAAGATATTTTCAAGGTGTATGGCTCTGAGAAAATATATCTTAAAGAAATAAGTGAACCAGTGTTTTTTAGTTTTCCTTTTTTAACTTATTCAAAGAAAGCTAACATTTTATATTTAACTGTAATTACAATCTTTTTTGAGGTAGGGAAGTTTTCAAGAATAAATACTCTCAGTCCCCCCCCCCCCCCCCACGTTTTTCATCCACAACAAATCTTTTGGAATTATACATGATGACTTGTATTAGTAAATATAAAAATTGCTAAAACTATAGAAGAATTGGTATTGCTTGAAATGTATAGATATTACTGGCTTACCTAGTTCTTTCTTTGAAACTAAGAGCAGAGATATTGGGCGCTGTGGTTAACAGTGGAGAGCTTTTGGGATGCATGGCATTGTGCTAGAATTCCAAGGTAGAGAAGACAATCACCTAAACTCGTCAGGCGTTTCAATCCCTTGCCCTCAGAAAAGAGGATGCAAAGTCAAAAGACAATGCCTTTCAAGATAAGAACGTTTGGATATTGTCCTTTATATTCCATGTGTTTATTCAAGTCATTATATGTCATGTGTTTTAAATGTTTGACATTTCAACTGCTTGGTAGAGGTAGGTGCTCAAATGTAGTCTTACCACTTATTATTTTCTTTCTTGTTTTTTTTTCTTTCTGATTATAAAACTTTTAGGCTCTCCCAGTGTTTTTTAGTTGTTTTTTTTTTTTTTTTTAACTTATCCCTTCCTGCATAAAACAACAACAACATTCTATAGAAATGCAAAAACCCCTAGAGGCTATCATTCTTAACTGGCATTTAATGGTACTCTGGAAAAAGTGCCTGTATAATTTGTTACTTATTTATATTTCTGTGGAATCAGTATTTAAATTTTGAAAGCCTATACTTTCATAAAAGTGTTTGAGCTATTCGTTTTTTTCATGAATGGAGAACTGTTTACAGATTTCTGTTGTAAAAGCAAATTTTGAACTGCCATATACAGGCAACAGTTAATATTTTTCCTTTTAAAATTACATTACAGTTTTAAAAGTCAAATTTATTGGGGTGACATTGGTTAATAACATTATATAGGTTTCAAGTGTACATTCCTATGACACATGATCTGTATATTGCATTGTGTGTAATTTTTTTCACAACAGTGGAAGAACAGGTTTAGCCTGGATAATTAGAATCAAAGGATAACCCCAAATCTTGTCCATTTAATCTTCTCCTACATCCAAATATTTTGACTAAGACTAACAGCAAGAATAATCTTGATTTATGTGAGTTGTTCCTCCAGGCAGCCAAGAAAGTGAGAGGATCTGGAACCACTGGTCCCCCAACCTCCTCCATGTTTACTCACCCTTTGAATACTGGAGTGTTAGTATTTTGTAGTCAGATAGTCTCATTCACTTGCTTGAGGACAACACATTTAAAAAGGAAAACTGTAAGAAGATGGTGGTGTCTTTTTATTAAGTTAGAAAATGAAGCCAATATTAAAAGAATAATATAGTGGACATTAATGCTCTGAAAAATCAAAACCAGACCAAACAAACAATAAACAAAGTGGCTGTGTGGTTCCTGTAAAGTGACCTTGAGATTTTGCTCACCTGGCAGTCTTGCATTGAAATACTGCATTTCCCCCTATTGGGGATCTCTAGAACATTTTTTTTTAAATTTTCACAAATTATAATTGATAATCTCTTTGGGGGCATTAGGTAAAGAATGCCATTTAACTGAAATAGAGGCGGATTTTATTTTATTTATTTTTTTACTGCTGAGAATACTGATTTCCACCTTTCCAAAGTTCCTTTTATAATTTGGTCAACATTTTGGTTTTATTTTTCCTATGAGAATTACTTATGGTATATCTAGTGTCCCATAACTTTCTTCCGGGGCACTGGCTGAGTATGTAAAGGGAAGAGTGCCACCTACTGAGTCACCAATAGTCACCTATTTCTTTAGCACCTGGATTTTTCTTCAGAGCAAGAACTAGCCAGTCCTGTTTTGGCAGTGATAACTAATGAGCATAAAGTTGACATGAGAACATTTTATCTCAAAATGAGATCAATCTATGACAACTCTAAGATACTCTTTTCCAGAATTAAGCAAACGTGTTTGTAAGCCAAGGGGCCAGAAATTCACCATTTCTTCTATGAGTCAGATTAGCAGCTGACTTAAGATGTGACGTGAGGAAAATAGTTTACCTATCGTAAGCCTAGGGTGTCCTGCTTTCCTTGGGAGGGGATCTCTGGGGCTGGCTTTTTTCCACATGGCTCTCCATGGGAAGTGTCCTCATTTCAGATTACCGAGTAAGGCTCTTGACAGCACACACAGCTTTGTATAGTTACTCAATCCAAATGATCACTGGTTTTCTGTTTAAAAAGTAGGGATTCTAAATATGCTAAAAAAGGAGCAGTGCATAAAAATTTTCCAGATGAGTTTATCTCTACATCATCAGCACTAACGTCTTACTAGGAAGAAGATAGAAACAACAGCGTAGGAAAAGCCTCTGGTGATTTGAAACAGTTCAGTTGTCTCTCATAAATTTAAGATTAAGTGTCATAAATAGGTGATAAAAGTGGCATAGGCTAGTTTTTATATACTCATTATTCACTTAGTTTGTCTTTTTCAATTAAAGCCAAGTCTATTTTTTTCATTCCACTGAGTTTACATTTCTTTTTCAATCACATACTGAACACACTATAATAGATGCTGCCTAACAGTGAATATAGTGTAAATCTCAGACTAATGTGTTACTCACTGTGGCTTCTTTGAAAATGCGTGGTAAAAAGATTTTGATTATTGTAAGGTGCTATTTATCAAGAGTCATCTTTTAGAGGTGAAGGATGTTCATCTCTGTCCTTCAACAGCCTAGTTTTCTAGCAAAATGAATTATTTAGCCTTCAAAACCAATTTTGCAAGTGTTATCACATGATAGGATACCAGACTCAGGTGTGTCTTCTGTAAGAGCTCCTGGGCTTGTTCATGCCTCTTCTTCCACATTAGGTAAGTCCACAGTTCAACCATAACCTGAAAAGCGCGAGGCAATCAAGACAAAGACATTGATTAAGGCAATCAATGACTTTTCAATTAACCATTTTCCAACTGTGGGCATTTGGCTCCATGAGGTACACGTGCCCAGTTTAATTTTTACGTTTCCACCCTTAGGCGTGTGTGGTCAGCCATATCTCCTTTTAACAGAGTAGCCAAGCCAGGTCTTGTTGTACCAATGCCAGCTTAACGTTTGGCGGGGATCCCTACCACATGAAGTTTGGCGATAACACCTCAGCGAGTACAAACGGAAACCTGGCCCTGTACATAAAGTAGAGGAAGACGTGGAATTAAGCAGTAAAGCCATTTGGGCTGTAGTGTGGTTGGTTTTACACTTAATTGATCTGGTGCTGAGCAAATGGTAGTTGATTCAGTTCTTGCCTCCCTCTCCTATACAGTTGAGACCATCTCAGAGGCTGTGTGTGTGTGTGTGTGTGTGTGTGTGTGTGTGGTGTGTCCACGCAGGGAGGTGTTGGGTGGTTGGGGAACAGCTGAGGACACCAGGTGTTACCCCTGTGACTTGTTTACGACCTCCAGCCTGGAAGTCATATTCCGGGCTGTTTGCTGGTGGAGGATGGTAAGGGCAAGTGGTCAGACAACTGCTTCCTTCCAGGGTGGGAACCTGTGCTGTGTGCTCAGCGTCAAGACGGCCACCGTTGATTTTCTCGTTTGCAAGAACCTAAAGACTGTTCTAACCTCGTGTGGGCTCATCTTTTCATTGTGTATGGAAGTTGGTAGAAAGCAGCTCACCTTTGTGTGTGTGTGTGTGTGTCAGGTACCTGTCCTAGCCACTCAGGTGGCGGTTTTTCTAAGGGGGGGGGGGACGACACACATGTGTACAGAAAAGGAAAGAGGACCGTTGGACGACCATTTGGTGATGCGGTGTGTGCTAAGGGTCGGCCTCGTAGGGGTGGAGGGGGCTTGTATAAAGGTTTCTCAAGTTAAACTGCTGGAAGGTTGCTGAGCCAATATATGGTGTCATCTTTTAATTTTATTTTCAGGCCTGAACATTTATCTGCAGAGCGATTGTAAACCTGATCTGATGGAGGCCGCTCCCCCAGATCTTTACCGTCTGATGGGAGATGTTTACTCTTGACAGCATGGAGGAGTAAGGGGAGCAAAGAGCAGCACATTCCCAGTCGGGTCCCTGGGATAACTCCCCCCCCCCCATGACTTGAGGGCAAGGAGTGATGGAGATGGGGCTCAGTGTGTGGATGGGGGGGGGCGCTCATCTGCTGTGGACCAGGCTGCGGGCCAGGGGGCGGGGGTGAGACCTGGTGCTTTGGGGGGGGGCCTCTGAGGACCGAGGGTTTCCTCTCCCGTGGCAAATGCACCCATGAGTGGAGGCCTCCTTCCGAGGAGGAGGAATGCTAACTCCCAGGCCCACAGGAAGCCGGGAGGCCGGCTGACCTTTCCCGGCCATGGAATGGTGGCTGTTCCCCGACCTGCGGGCGGCCTGGGGGCTGACACCCGCCCGTTCCCCGGGGACACGACCCCTGCAGGAAAGTGGAGGAGCAGGGCAGGGCTGTTCCGAGCCCCAGAAAGCGCTTCAGATCACCCTCCCCAACCAGCCAGGAGCGCTGGTCGGCCCAGGGCGGCTGCCGCTCCTGCAACACAGCCCGGCTCCGAGCCGCAACGCCCCGCAGGTCCAGGCCCCTGTGTCCGGCGAAGGGGCTGCCCGCGAACCCAGCGCCCATGGCGGGGACCCCGGGGTGAGCACTCCGCGTCCACGGCCTCGGACCCGGAGCCCACCTTCCCCCGGGGAAGCGCAGGGACGTGTCAGCGCTGGGCCGCCGCTTCTCCGCCTGGGACCCGCGCAGCCCCGGCGTCCGGGGGGAGGGGGCTCCTGTGCCCGGAGGGGCTGGTTTCCTTGGCTTCGAAAATAAGCGGGCACCGTGTGGGTTTTCAGAAAAACACCCGGGTTTCAGAAACTTAAAAACCTAACCAAGTCAGTGGGCACCACAAACTAAGATTATTTCACTCATCGCTTTAAAGCTCTTATTTGTTAAAAAGAAAAACACACACGCACAGCAAAGCAGTTTCTACATCTTCCTGGTCTCCTTCGAGAAGTAATTTTTTTAAAATTAATGTTTATTAAATCATTTTAGTTGCCGTCACCCCCCTCTCCTGGAATAAGTTTAGGAATGGATGCATGGAAACTACCCTAAAAATACAGATCTTTTCCCCTTGCCCAACTTTCCAACCTCCCCACCCGGACAACAAACAACCACCGCATAGCTGGCCCCGCAGCCTCTCTTCCTCAAAGTCCTTCCTCGCGAAAGGCCAGCAGGGATCCGGATTTTACAGCCGTTTTTGGAGACTATTAGGAGACACGATGCAGAGCATCGCAGCTTCTGATGTTTTCTGGTTTCTCGGGAGCTGAAACGACCTCTTCAAGAAATAATTCTTGGGCTGTAATTCGTTCTGTTATTGCTTCCGGAGATAGAAAACAGATCCCGTTCGTTTACCCTTGGATTGCATAATGAAAATGCAAAACAGGCGATTAAATGCCCTGGGAGGAGGGAACGGAAGACTCCCTCCGAGCGAGCGAGCGAGCGAGCGGGGAAGCGGCGTTAGGCGGACCCTGCGCCGGGGCTGAGCCGGGGCTGAGCCGGGCGGGAGGGAGAGTCGGCGCCGGATCCGCTTTCCCAGCAGATGCATCGTGACCGCCGCCGCGCAGCCAATGAGCTTCTGCATCGCGGCGGATGCTCGAATGCCCGGGGTGTGCGCTCCTGTGGGTGCGGAGGGTGAAGCGTGCGGAGGGGAGCACTTTTACACAGAGTGTTTTATTATTTTGAACTCCCCGCCGGCCGACGCCTGGGTCTGATTTGCCCCGGTGCTGGGTCATGCCTCTGTGTCCCTTTCAAAGACATGGGCAGCCCAGACAAAGTGAAGCTTTCAGTTTGTAGAGACTCACTTTTAACATGAATATCGGAAAGCTACTAGGATTTTTTTTAAAAAAAGTATATTGAGGTTAAATTTTCATTCTTTCACTTGTCACGCGGATTTAGGGGGAAATTACCCTTACACATTTATTGCGAATGTAGAGAACCAACAGCTTATCAAGGTTGCTCATGGTCTCAAGATACTTTTGCAATCAAGACTTTAAAACCGAGTACATTCTATCTCAAACACTAGGTTTTAAGTTGTTAAGTATAAGTGCAGTTGAAAGACGATTGTACTGCTTTGAAGTAATACATGTAGCATTACTGTATGTCTTGATTCTACTTTTTTTCAGTGTGAGTGAGAAGGCAAAGTAGTTAAGTAAAGAGAAAGTAAAACGTGCATACTTTCCTTCGCTATGAAATATGGGTGGTTTACAGTCATACCTACTTGAAAAATTTTTATGGCATCCTCTGTATTAGAGATCTCAAAATGGGATTTAAAATTCTGTATATAAAGTTAATTTAAAGTTGTACAATATTTCATGAACAGTAAGAATGGAGTTATTATAAAATCATACCAGTAAGCATTTGTTGGAATTTTATACTAGAGAGAACTAGATAGAATAATTTAGAAGTTTATTAATTTTTTAAAAAGAGGATATATGGAAGTGTTATATGAGGCCAAAGAAATTTTATCTCTAGGTTACTATATTTTTAAATAGTGGATGAATGTATTGTTGCTACTTATTCCTTTATTTAAAGAAATGTTTTCAGATAGTAATACCAAGGCAAGAAGCTAGAACACACAAAACCACACAATTGATTATCTTTTTGATTTGAGGGTGGCTGGCCAGAGTGGGTGGGGCAGGTAGGAAGGAGGAGGTTTGATTTGGGGAATCTTGGCTAGAAAAGGAGAGTTATTTTTTCCTTTTAAAGCATTGAACACCTGAAAGTAGATTACAATGGGAAAAACAGGCCTTGCCAGAGACACTAGCTTATACTGGCGTAATATTTTGAATGACCTAGTCATACAGGAACTCACAAAATACTATTAAATGGTAGTAACACATGGATAAAAGCTCTGTGCTTGCTTTTGTAGGAATTTGTCTTACGGGACACCGTAGTTTATTAAAACTTGTGTGCTTCTTCCTGGTTTAATGATGCCAAACATCCAAACAGCATTTGCTGTGCTAAGCATAAGTAGAGCATACAAATTTTATTAGCTAAGTGGTGAACAAATTTGCCCAACTTACTATTTGAAACATACTTCAGCTGTTATGCTTTATGTAACAGATTGTACAGATATTAACACTTATGGATGGAAACAATCATTGTCCTATTTGTCTTCACAAAAAAATGATTCTTTCTTACAATTTGTATCCCGTTTCTTATATTTTATGGTTTAGATGTTGAAGTATTTGTAGCAGACATACTGAAAGGGGAAAATTTATCCAAGAAAGCAAAGGAAAAGAGAGAATCTCTTATTAAGAAGATAAAAGATGTAAAGTCTACGTAAGTCATTTACTTGCCTTTTCTTATTAACTTTTTACTTAAAAACAACTTTGTAATTAACATTTTAATAAAGAACTTAATGTCATTGAATTAAAATTTTAATGTTACTTAATTGCTGTTAAGTATTTATAAAGGACAATATATATTTTCACTATAATAGCTTTTAAAAACAGATCTGCTTATCATAATACCCTTTTTTGTGAAGGTTTGTGAATATGTATTTTTATAAACGTTCTAGCAAAATTCAACTGTTTATTTTGCTTAGGTGAGGATATATTTGTTTTAAATGATAAGACGTAGTTAGGTTGAGAATTTTAACACAAGTATGGAAAGTAACCACCAATACTGAAATGAATTAATGTAAGTTGCAGGTATCGAAGATATGTTCTGATTTTACTACTGTAACTTAGGTTTTTAAAAATCCTTTTATTATAAATCCATAAATCTTTTGGAATTGTCATTTCAGGATAAGAGGTAGTTTCCCCCCCTCTAAATATATGTTTATAATATACATTTTAAAATAGCTTTAAATTATTGTCACTTATTAGATCTTGTTTTGATTTGTCAGTCCTCATTTTAAAATATAATGCTCTTGTTTTATTTTGCAGCTATCTTCAGGATTTTAAGGACAAAGGTAAATTTTTAAGTTTGTCAAACTTGCATTATTTTTCTTTGTGGATGATCTGACACATACTGAAATGTGATAGTTGGAATCAAAATTTAATTATCCTACTGTATACTTAGACTTTCAAGATGAGAGTGCTAGCTCCCCCTGCTGAGAAAAAAAAATAAAAAGTATACCCAGAACCTACTCTGCACAAATCTGATGAAGAAATCTATTAGTTCACATTCTTGGGTTTTATGTGTCTTAGAGTCCATTGTGACAGAAATTGGTTAAGAAAGGCCTGTCTTTGCAGTTTTTCATAGAATAATTTGGTGAAGAAGAGGTGAGCTACCAACCCAACACCACGTAACACTGCAGAGATGATTTCGTAGTAGTGATGGAAGCAAGGGGCCCAGGGCTGGGTAATTATAGATAATGTTTTAAGGATAATTGTTTTAAAAACAGGATCAATTTTTGTCAAGGACGTAAGTAAAATATTTTTCAAATGCTGTTTTCATTATCCTTTTGATATGAATAAATGTATGCCACAGAAATTTTTGAAGAAGAAATTTGTCTTTTTTTTTTTTTTGAAATATGTGAGAATGCTGGTAACCTGATGGTCTCCCTTTAGATTTGAGAAACAGCTGCTTAGCCTACTAAAAACCAAGTGAGGAGAGGCATAGGAAGTTCCTACTCTTTCACATCTTTAATTCTGTAAGGCTATACTTGCATGATGCTAATTCATAGGTCATGACCTGAGTCCTTGTGAACGCTGGTCTGAGGGTCACAACATGAGGTCAGTTAACCTACGCAGAGCTAGGATCTGTGTTTGGGTGAAAACGGTATGACATCTTCTAACTGGGGTTAGCAGATACCACAGAGTAATTCATATCTCTGCCAACTGATAAGTGAGAGAGTAGTGACAGTTTCAATAAACCAAGTACTTAGCCAGACAAGCCCCAAATCAAGCAGTTAAAGGGAAGCCACAGCACTTTTCATGTTAAATCATTAAGATGGTTGTGATTGGAGGGAATGAGATTTTTTTTCCATTTTAATTTTTTAACACTGTTAAAGAGAAGGGACACGCCTCCTTCCCACAAATACCCACTTTTTGATAGTCTACAACAAACCCTAAACTATGGGTTTAATCAGGCTTCATTTTGCTTAGTCGAATGTAGAAATAATAACTTTATACATTGCAATTATGATAACTTTTATACAGTGTACTGATTATAGAGAAATATTAGATTTTGCCTTTCTTCTTAAAAGCACATTTTGTACTGGGATTATTTGTCACTCTCTCATTGTGACTTACACATTAAGAAAATTTGAAGCTAAGAAAGCATGATAATATGAAATCATTGTCTGGTTGCATATTATTCAGTAATAGGGTAGGAACTTTCCCTTCGGTATTCCGGTTTAGGACTTGTTCAGGTGTGTGGATATTAAAATTGCATTACTGAGATACATTCTTTTTCTCTAAAGAGAATGGAAGTTTATGTAGTATTTGATAGGAACTGAAATATGAGCCTAGAATAAGAGTTCAAATAACACAGAATTCAGAGATTCCCCATAATCATTTCCTCTGAATAAGTCATTTGTAGTTCAGTACTGCTCTACGGAGTTAGCTAACCACCAGGAGTGCCTGTTCAGAAGTGAGCCTGTGGAGAAAGTAGATGTACACCTTGGAGAAATATGAGAAGCTGAGCAATTCTATGCCGTCTTACCTCAAAGTACATTCAGCTTTGTTCTAACAGGACCATTCCTCTAGTTTGTTAGGAAAGGTAAGCGGAACTACGCATTTAATAGTTGCAAAGTAATTACTCACGATACTTTCTTAAATAAAGTAGGGATTTATTAATGATCAGTTCATGCACCCAAGCATGTTTTGAAAATGCTGCTTTTCTTGTTCCTCTTACATATTCCCCTTGGGGTTTTGGATTGTCTTCATCCAGGGTGACCTGGGTAGATTCCTTGCAGCTGTTTTCCTGTTCTTTCTCTTTCCCTCTCCCTCTTCTCTCAGGTCAATATGGGGTCACAATGAAGTGAACAGTGGCTGTTTTCCTCCTTGTTACCTTTGGACTCTTGTTTGTTTCACATACTTCATTATTTTTCCAAATGACAGTTAATTACCATGTTAATATCATTATTGGGAGGAAAGAGGACCAGGTCGTGAGTTCTGAAGTAGAATGAATTAATCCAGGTTTATTCATTTCTATTAAGTGAGCTCTTCGTTTCTCCAAGGCGCACAACTGTTTAATGCCCCTCCTGACTTCCCCTCGCATCTCCTCCTCCCTGCACTGTAGATGCTACCCCCCATCGTGAGACCGAACAGTACAGAATTGACCATTTGCAGTATTTCAGTTCTTAAAACCATTTGAGTTGATACACTAAGCTACATAGATCTCAGAGTAAAATTTGTTTTTAATTCCAATTTCTTGGATGAGAATAGTTTGTATGATAAGAAACTTGTCCGTTAAGTTAAGTTTTTCTTGCTGTTTATATCCATTTCTACAGCGAGCTGTGGTCTTAGCACTTCCCTTTTCATTTCTTTACTTTCTTCAGTTCCTCATTTTTATCTCTTCGTATCCTGAAGTCTAGATTCTCCATTGAGGAGGTCTGACAAATCGTGACTTAAGAATACATCATCAGTTGGTTTTCTAAATTCCCTAATTTTGATTGTAAATGAGAAAGATTTGAATCTAAGCATCGAGGACCCATCTTGCTTAGTCTAGTCCCTGTTACTCACTTGAAATATTGCCTCTTCTACCTAGAATAGAGTTCCTTCTTGTGTCCTTCAAATATTGTACATTACAGATTCATGGGCCAATCCTGGCTTCCTATTCTTAGT
The DNA here is from genome assembly GCA_004026665.1 of Murina feae. Lineage (NCBI taxonomy): Eukaryota > Metazoa > Chordata > Mammalia > Chiroptera > Vespertilionidae > Murina > Murina feae. The sequence goes on from PVJC01006536.1 coordinate 33,372, forward strand.
TGCCATATAGCCCACTAGTGTAAAGTATATCTGAATATAGGCTTTATGTACTAGGAATATGTTCATTTTAGAATTATTTTAGACCAGAATTATGATTATTTTAGAATTTGTTCTGTGTCGCATAACAAGGTCATAGCTCTCTTAAATGTAACTTGAAATAACTGAGTAAAGACTGTTATTGACTGAGTGTAAAGTATAATTTTCTAATATATATTAGGCACGTGATAAAGAAAATTTTACTTATAGTTGTATCTTGCCCTTATGTTAGTCTTGTTCTTCTCCCATGATGACTTAGGTATAATTATTTTCTGTATAGAATGATTAAGATAATGTGAAGACACCTATGCATGACACAAAGCAGGTGCTCAGTAAATATTATATTCTCAGATTCCATGACATTCATCAAGAGGATTTAAGTAAATCTTGATTTATAATTCAGTTTTCAAATAGTTTTTGAGGAAATTATAAATTATTAAAAGAAGAGCATGCATATTCACATAGAAATACTTCAAGAGAAGATTTCTCATAGTTATAAGTTATTAGAGCTTTAGAAAACATGAATTTATTGTTTTCAGTTCCCTTAGGTGCCATAGCTATTCTCCTTTAAAATATTTCCTTCTCATTAAAAAAATTGTGTCCATTGATATTGTTAAATATGTATAGATTTACTTAGAAAGCGATTTCCATGGACCTCGTTGGTACTAAGTTCATTAATGGACTAAACTGCTTTTTAAAATAGCAGGATTGGTAGGAAGGAAGGGACCCATTTTAGTTTGTTCTGATGGGACCCTTAAGAACAGCAGGAAAGTCAGGCGTTTGGGTGACATTTCATTTCTTTTCTTTTCCCTTTCCTGACTTGGTGTATGTTCTGTTGAAAGTTAGCTCCCCAGTGAAATCTGAGCAGATGAGTTGCAGCCCTCCCTCTGCATCTCTGGCTCTGTACACATGTGTTAAGCATGTATGAGGCTGGGGACCTGTAGTAGAAGTATATGGCAGAGGCAATGCTTGAGAAATGCTATTCTTATTTGAAAACTCTGCCTCACATTTGCACACTATAAATTAGTGCTCCTATGGTAGAAGAGTTACGAAGAGAATCTTCTTATTTGTGGTGACCTAAATCTTTCCAAGATTTTAGAATTAAACTATAGGTTCCCTTAAGAAATGACAAGTTAAATGTGTAGTTCCATCTATTTAGCTGTATTTTATTACGTCTGAAATTAGTTTGGACAAATGAACTGAGTAGAGAATTAGAAATTAATTTGTTTTCACTGAAGTAATTCTCCGCTGCCCCCACATTTATCTTTCATGCTTTGTAAGTTTTAGGTATATTATTTAGTTTAAGATTTTCCTGATTGTGTTTAAAATAAGACTGTATTGGACAAAATAAGCAGTACATTAGTTAAATCAACCTCAGTGGTGGTAGAGATCATGACTGTTTAGTTACTACTGTTGGGTTTTATATCTTGGCATTTAGGGAAATGCTAATTGATGGTGAGCTGGATAAAACAGAAGGCGTAACAGTGATTTGAACACAACTATTACACATTTAAAATATTTCCAAGAAATATGTTGCTCTGGTAGGATTAAGCCTTGGTTTTGCTGTGATATTTTAGTTGTCACTGAATATGGGAAGGGGAGTCTCGGATCATTGTTTCTTAGACTGTTAACTTTGTATCATTAATTAAACTTTTGAAAGTTGTGGGATAAATCAAATGCTTTTCAGGGGAAACAAGAAACAGTATTAATGAGCAACAACCCCATAATTATCCTTGTGAGTACATAACAGGGACACATTCATGTCTTTTCTTTGTGCAATAACTTTTACGAAGAAGTATTTTTAAACTGATCATTAATTTTATGACCACTGCAATGAGATGCAAAATTTATGCTGTTGTCACTGGCACAGGCTCAAGGCACCACTGGCATTATGTGTGATTGTAAGAGAATGGCTGCCAACTAATGATTCTGTCGGCATTTCATTTGAGGATGCTTTTCTTTTAGATGTCTGATTAGTTTGTAATGCTTTCAATTATGTCTGTAAATTGTATTGGATACGTTTACCTGATGCCCTTGGTTACTTTGGAGTTCAGTTTTCTATTACATAAACTCAAGTTAAACATTTTCCTTTGCAGGTGTAGCTGCAAATACTCAGCCCATGGGCGGGGAGGGGGTGTGTGGGAGAGAAGGAAGGCATTGCACTACTCAACAGCGACCCCTGTGTTCAATTAAAGCCCCTTATAATGCAGCAGGTCTTTATTGGGTTGAAAAAATAATTAGGGACGGGGAAAAGGAATAGATCATCACTGGAGCAACAGTAAAATGAAGAAGACCATATTGAAAAATGATGTGGCCTTTCAACTTAATGCAGGTTAAAAGGGAATAACCCTGTATAGATACCACAGAAATCCTTATTCTTTCCTTTCTGAGCTACTTCAAGGAAAGCTTAAAAAGCGGGGGTGGGGGCTGAGTCCAGAAGCAACACTTAATTCACATTGTCTTAGATAAATATCACATTGATTAAAAAGAAACATTTGAGATGAGCTGCAGAATGGGTAAGTTTAAGACAATTTCACACACACATACACACACACATTAATATATATAATCCAAATTGTTTTTTAATAAAATAAAAACTGCAAACGTCTTTATTATGCCATTGGCCAATTTTGTATAGAATATTCATAACTCATATTAAATATTATTGAATTTATAGCTTTAATAATGATCTTTATGTTGTGTGTGTGCATGTGTGTATGTGTGTATATGTATCGACATACACAAAAATATATAAAAGACATTATTTAAGGATGAATGAATTCTGATTTTCTTCCTTTTAAACCTAATTTTTTGGGATGGTTTTGGTTAATAAAATATATGGGTTTCATGTATACAACTCTGTAATTCATCATCTGTGTATTGTATTGTGTGTTTGCCACCCAACTCAAGTCTCCTTCCATCACCATTTAGCCCCACTTTATACTCCTCTACCTTCCCTCAGCCCCTGATTTTCAAAACTTTTTAAGTTTTATTTTTCTCAGCTTATTTCCACATAAAGATTAATAGACTTAAGCCCAAGCATATGAATATTTCTCCGAATCCTTTCCATATATTCATTGATTTCATCGTTGTATTTTTATATTTGTAATAGTGTAATATGCGGAGTGCAAGCTCTGGTGATGCATTTGAAGTCTCCTAATGTTTGTTTGTTTTTTCACAGCAAGATTTATTTTATAGTTAATGATATGAAATATCCTTTGAAAATTCATCTTATAAAAATTCTTAGGGGACTCCAGCGACTAAGAGCAGTGGAGAGTTTTGCGATCTTTACTACCACGTATTCCACGAGCTGTCGTTCCACGTTCACACATGTTTTCACTAGCACTTCACGGGGCTCTCCCTGACCTCCCCTTTTAAATCAGAGCACTTTCTTTCCATAAGGAGAACTATTGTCAGGGGTCCCTAACGTTCTGGAAAAAAATACATTGAACATCTTGTTAGAAAGAGAAATTAAGATTTGAAGAATGAGTAGTATTTGTCTGTGCTCCTCACAGTTTTAACCGGGGAGGAGACATCTCCATGCACGGTGCCCGTAGTGGCAGAATCACTGCGGGCAGCAAATAGTCTTCTCTGTATTCTGCTCTTACTGTCTTGATTGGAGATCCTGTCTTTTCGTTCAAGATCAGGATGACAGATGCTGATGAAATATCAACATTATAAGGAAATAGAGACGAATATTGATTTTTTAAAATTTATTTATTAAGTTATTACATATGTTAGCTCCTACTGCCCTCACTCATGCCCTCGAGTATTGATTTTTTTAAGTTACTTTGATGGTTTTGTCTTGAAAGAGGCTACGTTCCATACCAAAAATATGTTGACAAACAGTGCTACCTAACAAATGGGTGTCCAAGGATCTAGAGATCCCTTGGAGCGACTGGATCCAGACTAAAGCTTTAGTCTGGATCTTTTCAGCAACCATGGTCTAAGAGTAGTTCTGTAAGTGTTCTAGGGTTCCTAGGGAGATTTTCGCCATGCTTTTTGGCTAATCCCTAAGGTAGCTGGTTTTCTCTTGAATTGTTAACAGGAAACTAGAATTGGTCACAGATACTTGGTATAATATTAAGTATATATTTTTCTTTGTTGTTGAATATGGGTACAAAACGAGTGCTTATATATAACTGAGCTAGCAAATATCTGAAACTTTCTTTTAAAACAATCATTCTAATGAGTATATGGGAAAAATCCAAACCACAGGATTTAATTGTGGGGATTAAATGGCTTCAAATTAGCCAACCAGCCAACCAACCAACCTAGGATTTGGAAATCATGTAGAAAACTGGCTAGAACATTAAAACTAGCTAGAACGTTTCACAGTAGATAAAAAAAAAAAAAAGTTGCATTTTCAAGAGCAGGAATCCTGTATGGGAAAAGCTGCTTCAAAACATATATAACCCTTTTTTACGTTTAAACAAGGTTATTTACAAACTACATACCTTCAATTTTCATTCAGTAGTAGCTCACCATTTCAAATTTTACTATAATGTTATCCTCTGATTTTTTAATGAAAACAAAAATGTTCATATGGCTTTGCATTATCAATGTTTCAACTATTGAGTAATGGTAAATGGTAAGTTGAATAATTTCTGTGTGCTTTCTGTGTTTTGTTTTTGTCGTCCTTGTTATTATTTTGGCTTCATCTGTTTGTTTATTTTGGATACACACTCTGTTTTACCCTACTTCTACTTTTTTATTCATCTTTATAGAGACCAACATAATTTTAAAACTTGAATCCTTTTGTACCTGAAAAATAAAACAGTTGTATACCGACTTTCAGAAACTCTTAACTTTATCTAAATTACAGTGGCCCTGCATTAAAATTAGGGCTTGTTCTTACGGTTCAAAAGTTTTCTTTATGACAGTGACTGAATTTAATGGGAAAATTTACCTCTTCTGACAACGTAACATTTTTTAAGATGGCTAAATTATAAAAGGTTTTTCTCTGATTCTTTTACAGGTGATGCAGAAGACGGGGACGAATATGATGATCCTTTCTCTGGGGCTCCAGACACTATTTCATTAGCCTCAGAGAGATACGATAAAGATGATGAAGCTCCCTCTGATGGTATGTGATATTTTCCCATAGAATATGCCTCTTGACACTAACACCAAATAATGCAGCGTGTAGAGGTGGTGGTCTTGTCAGAAAGCAGATAAATGCGCAGGCTTCAGTTAACTTATCTTTACCGGAACCTTTTAAGGAACAGAAGAGCTCTCTCTAGTGGTTTTCCTAAGTATGTGGTTCCTTCATTTCCTGGGAAATTTTCTTTACTGGAATCTTGAGAAGAGTGCTTGCATCATCATATGAATATTATTAGTAACTTAGTTGGTTAATTTAACATTATAAGATTCTTGCTTAATTTTAGCATACTGCTAATAGCTTGTTGTATTATTTATTTTATAAATAATGAAAAAGGTTTTTGATCTCTTCCCCCCCCCCTGAAAACTTCATACATAATTAGTTCATAAAATATTAAATTAATTATCCCTACATTACCTTCTCACATTGAGACAGGTTTTCATCAAATGCTTCTTTTAATACACATTTTCATTTTTTCTCATTGTCACCTAAAACTGCCCCACACCATGTGGTAATATGATAGTGCTCTGCATTAAGTGGATTAGCAATAAAATTGAGTGTTTATCTCTTGGTAATTTGTTAAAACTTGTCAAAGTTATGCAACTTGTTTTTCGTGTGGTGTGTGCTTTCTCTGTCATAGCCAGCGGAGTGCATCTGTATCATAGAGATCTCGTCAGGGTGATATGTAGTTATAAATTAAGCATGTGTATCGATAAATTAGCCATGCATATTAATTTGTGGCACTCAGAGTTTCGCAGAGACATGGAAATGAGTAATGCCTTCTGCCACTTTATGATGATCAAACTGTGCAGTTCCATCTCTAAATACAATTGCTGAATGAAAATATGCTTCCTGCAACAGAGCACTCCACAGTTTATGGTATCCAGATTATTCCCTTTGGAAACATAAATTGCCTTTATGAGGTATAAAATTATGTCTATTGCAGAACAGGGATAAGTCAAGTACATGCATAAGTGATAAACATTCTAACCACTGATTCAGAACAACACAATCTTTTCTTTATATTCAGAACTTTGTACAATGTGTAGCAATAATCATCATATCCATTTCATGTTGACTTTTACATTTTGGTAAACATTTGATTTCTATTTTTAAAGGAAGGGATTTTTTTTCCCTTTTATTTTCTATCTGTCTTTTAAAAAGACGCTCCCTGCTCTTTGGTCACACTTGCTATCGGAAAGAGAGCATCACCTTTCTAACCTGATCTTCAAAAGCATTTCTACTACAAAATGTTTTGTAATTGATAAAATAATACTTTCAGGCAAAACTGTGAATTATTATTTGAGTTGAACTATTTTCCAGGCACATTACAAAGACTCGTTTTGCTTCTCTGTAAAATATTGATAGAAATGAGTATGTGATGTGTGTGTGTATATATATATATACATAAATAGAAACAGAATATTTATACTCACGAGAATATAGATATATGTGTATATATGTATATACATGCACATATGGAATATTCATAGAATATATACACTCGGGATTTCTCAAAACAATATAAATATTTTGATATACAAGGGAAACATATGCATTCTTAAAAATATTCTTAAAAACCTAAGAAATCCAACAATTAAATATCTATGAGAGCCAGTGCTTTTGTTAGAAAAAGTGAATTATTATTAATTCCCTTGTTATAGAGCATTTACATGATTATTGTGTTTTCTTTTTATGAGTAAATAAGTTATTATGTTTATTTCATAACCAAATAAGCAGGAGATACATTAATAGCATAAAATTTATTGTTAAAAGGTTATTTTATCAATATTTAAATATTATTTAATAACATTTTTATAACATTAAATTTCTTATTAAATATTGGTGCATTTTCATTATTTTTTATGGAAGCTATTCTTAAGCAGAAATAAAATTTAACTTTTAGTATTATTCATTTTTGGTATATAAATAATACCATTTTGATATTTTACATTTTTTTCTGAGATTAATATAAATTAATTTCAAAACTACCAATTGGACTTTTATTTCCATTATAAAATATCTTCTAGTCATATCAGTTTTTCTCTCTGCAACTTAGATTTGTATGCGTTCTCTTTCCTTTGCTGAATAAATTTTCCTTCATTATGTGATCTCAGTCTAATGATATATTAATTATGAAAAGATAATGCATTTAACAATAAGTATAACTAAATTAGCACAGGTCACCAAAAGGCCTTTTGTCAAATCAGATTGTTGTTTTGTCCTTTTGACTTTTACCTTATGGTAGGCACTAACAAAATATCTGAACTCTGATGGATGATAAACTCTAACCATGATATGTATTTTTCATAATGCTAATGTAATTTCCAAGGCACCAAAAGGTCAGACCTGCACATCTCTGTGTGCATTCTAAGTCTGTCTTTTCCTTTAATATTTCTTTTTCTCTCTTTCTCTGGTTCAAAAGTTCACTCAGTTCCCAAATGGCTACCTAATTTTCCAGTTATTCCCTCAAGCCATATGTGTTTTGGTTTCTTTATGGTTTATTAGGTACTGTAGGAAAGTAGCATAAGTTATATCTTCTAATGAAATTCAAGCACACTTCAGTGATGCTTCGACTTGATTGCTGGGAGCAATTAAATCACAGCCAAGGAAGATAATGCATAATCTCACAGGGTCCAGACACCCTATAGAAATGGAAAGGGGATAAAAACGGAAAACAAAACCAAGTCTCCCCACCCTGCCAGACATGTTGTTTGCAGCCTGCTTTTTTTTTTTTTTTTTTTTTTTTATTGGCCAACCGCCTGATTGATAGCAAAATCATAACTTGCTGCATGCTAACAGGCAGAGTTCACTTGTAGGTTATTGTGAGCTGATAAAGGGTTAGATGGAGTTTTGATTTTCGCATTGGACCTTGGTACACCAGATTAATGGAATTTCAATGAGAGACTAGAGTAGCCACAGCTTTGTCAGAGAAACAGATGGAGATTCTATAGTCATGTCTGCTCATTAATACTAGTTGCCTGAAAGGTGTGCGGCTTCTCTATACAAAAGAGTTGATATAATTGATTTTTGAGCGGTGCATTGAAAAAAGTACTTTATTGATGACTAGAATCGTAACATCGATGGTGACAGATTTTTGTACAGTACAAGCTTAAAAAATATTGTATTTTGCAATTTTTTTCTTCTCTTTGGACATGCCTTTTATTTAGATTTTTTTGAGGAAAAATGCATTTTGAAGACCAGTAGCAAAAAAATAAATGAGAAAATGACATGCTAAATTACCTTTCAAGAAAAAGAGGAAGAGTCTGTATTTTATTTATCAATGACGGCATAACTGCTGTTAGTTTCATTGTGATATGGTAATATTTATTTAAAAATCACACTTATTAGCAATGTCATTTTATTAGCTTTGTGCTTTATATGTTCTAGAAAATTTAAAACAAATCACAATGGGTTCTATGCTATTATAGATCACTGTTAGAAGCTTTATGCTATTGTGTGTTTGGATATTATTGAAATGTTAATATAAATGGCACATATCAGTAATTGGGTAAAAATTAATGATATAAAACTTAAAACCTTATCCCTTAGTGTACACACGTTAGAATGTGTGTTTGGGCACTAAGGTGGTAGATGCAGGGTAACCATTAGGGGCTACATAATAGCTTGGGCATCCATTTTTTCTATTCTGAAATTATTTTTCATTCATTTTCATCATTTGTGAAAGAAGGCTTCTAACCACACAGCACTGTGGAAGGTCCCTGAGGTGAGGTGAACGGGCTTAGTGAGCTAGAAGACGTATCTGCTCTGCCCGTCCATGATGGGTTGAAGGACCCCAGTGGACATTTGTTACAAATCTGATTCTGTGCTAGACCATAATCACTTTGTGGGTAAGAATCTGGAACCTCTAGGGTGTGAATACAGCAAGTCTAAAATGAAGCTGAAGAGATAAAACAGTCATTTATTTTAAACATTTTTTATTTATTGAATTTATTGGGGGTGATAAATAGTCATTTATTGTCCTAGTATCTTCCTAACTAAGTATTCCCAAGTAGTAACATAGGTTCCTGGAAACTGTGTGCATTTCCAGGACATGGGTTTATATGAAAAAATATTGGTTTAGGAATGGAACTATTTTTTAAAGTTTGGAGTTTAAGAAAGAAAGTGTTTTGATCATAATTTAGAAGAGTAAATAATGATTTTTTCCTTTGGGCATACTTTTCTTTAAGAAGACCCAGTGTATAGAAATTTTGATTTATAAAACATATAAATCACTTATTTCAAAGGAGTGCTTTAAAAAGAATTATCTCCAGGATGCCTATAAATAATGAACTCACTTAATGTCTCTAAAACAAATCTAGCTGTAAACCCATCCACACATAAATTTAATGTGTAAATTTCTACACTTTATCCATCAAGCTTTTGAGAAAGATATGTTTTTTCCCCATAAAATTAGGTGTAACACTAATCACTTCTGGTAAAAGCCAAACAATAGATATGCTTTACTTTTCTCTGGGTTCCAGTAGAATTTGGAACAATGTTTAAAACCAGGAAAAAAGGTTCTTTCAATAACTTACTATTTAGGGTGTCTTTCCACTACAGTGTCATGTGTTTGTTGATAATTAAAATCATATATTTGTGTTTTATTCTGATAATTTAGATTAGTTTGCGACTTGCACATATCTTTACGTATATGACATATATTACTGTTGCACTTGTTTTTTTAAAATCTATTTTAGTTATTTCAATATACCAACTGCCAGCTTGTGTGTTATAGCAACATAAGAACAATGATTGCTTTAGCCCTCTGTGATGTGTATAGCATAGCTTCAGGTACTTTGCTAAAAGTGAGGGGTTATAGTTTGGGGAAATGATAAAAGTAGAAGACGTGTTTTTAACACTCAAGATATATATTGTGTGATTGGAGGTATAAAGTACAGAGATGTGAAAAGTTTTTATGATACAAAGGTATATATGAATAAATAAAACATATAACCATTGAGAATCATCTTTCTAAGTGTTATGCCATTGAATTGGAGAATATATCAGAATAAAGCAAGGTATGCAAATAAGACTGTAACAAAGTGGGTTAGATAAAAAAAAATGTTGCAAAGGTAATAAAACTCAACATTATGAAAAATAATGCATCTTTAATACAGTAAATTAGCAGTTATTTACATAGTACATGAAGAAGCACGCAATATAGGGCAATGGGGAATTCGAAGATGAATATGACAAAGTTCTTATTTTCAAGAGACATGTAGTCTAGATAGAAAGAGAAGACATGCACCTAAAATAAGATCATCAGCAATCTAAGTTCTAGTAAGACAGACTCCAGAAACAATAACTAGTATGTATTATAATATTTAATTGATTTGATCTATACCAACGCAAATAATTGGTTTCATTCATTTTCTTCCTTAGTTTGTTGACCCAGTCAGTTGTATGTTATGGCATCATGTTGAATAAACCAAAGCACAAACTTTATGCTTCATTTGAAGAGGTTATGGAGTAAATTGAGGAAAAAGGACCTTTTATTTTCTAAATATATATGTATTTTTTAAATTTTTGTTTTATTGCTTAAAGTATTACAAAGAGTATTACCTATGTCTCCTTTTTTCCCCCCCGTGACCTTCCTCCAGCATCCCCTACCCCCCAGTGTCTTGTGTCCATTGGTTATGCTTATATGCATGCATACAAGTCCTTCGGTTGATCTCTTCCCCTCCACCACCCTCCCTGGCCTTCCTGTTGTAGTTTGACAGTCTGTTCGATGCTGCTCTGCCTCTGTATCTATGGATTAGAAAATTGTGGTACATTTACACAATGGAATACTACGCTGCTATAAAAAAGAAGGGATTCTTACCATTTGCAACAGCATGGATGGAACTGGAAAGCATTATGCTAAGTGAAATAAGCCAGTCAATGAAAGAAAAATACCGCATGATCTCACTTATTTATGAATAATAAAGACTATTCTAAATATATTTTTAATGATTTCAGGGAGAGGGAGATGGAGAGATAGAAACATCAATGATGAGAATCATTGATCAGCTGCCTCTTGCATGCCCCCTACTGGGGATCAAGCCTGCAACTGGGGCATAGTCTTCACCAGGAATCAAACAGAGACCTCCTGGTTCATGAGCCAATGCTCAAATCACTGAGCCACACAAGCTGGACCAGGAGGGATCTTTTATTTAATTGAGTTTTCCATGATTCCTAAGTTTTGCTGGAGAAAAAGTGGGAAAAGATGCAGAAAAAAAACAAAACCAAAAAACATTTGGAGGGGAAGTCCAAAAACCAGATTTTCATACTGATTGGCAATAATTTTGTTGTCAAGGCGGAGAAACTTAACCTCTCTGGATTTTTCTTTTGTGAAATGAAGAGTTTGGACCAGGTGATTGCTTAGAAGTTCACTAGAACTCCAAGTGCTTGTGACCACATTTCAGAATTAGTACATTTAATGGTGGCACAGAGGTGATTTGTCTGGGAGAAGATAATAACCGGAAGAGATGTTGAACGGGAAGTAGAAGGGGTCTTAGAAGTAAGTGCGTGATGGGCAGTAGGCACTGACTACCTAGTGAAATTAAAGATTTGACCTTTGATTTCATAGTCATTAAAATATTCCTGAAGCAATAGGCTGATGTGATGAATGCAGATTTGAGGGAGATTGTCCTGGTAGTTTAAACGTAGGATGAATCAAGGCAAAGAGACCATCTAGTGGAGGCAGCAAGCTAAATGCTTTGCTTCATTATTTATTGTTATTCTTGACAGTCTTTCTGTGAGGCATATGTTATCACTATTTGAATCTCAGGGAATCTCAGGGATGGAGAAGTTTAAATGATTTGTCCAAGGTCATGTACTAAGGGGCAGAACTGAAATTTTGTCTGACTCTGAGGATCATGACCTGCTTTCAGAACCATTCTATGTGCCCTTTCCCCAGGCTAGGATACTGTTGCTTTTGGTTCAGGGAGTGTTGACGAGAGCCAGGGCTTAGAGTAGTGGACATTGCAGTGGACAGGAAGGGCTTTGCTTGCCCCTTTCTACCCCAAGTGTGTTGGCAGACCAACAGCATCAGTGTCACCTGGGAGCCTGTTAGATATGCTGAGTCTCTGTCCCCATGCAAGACCTACTGAATCTGAATTAGCATTTTAACAAGATCCCTGGGTATATATTAAAGCATGAGAAGCTCTGCTCTGGAGGTATCTATCATGTTGGCCTTTGCGGCTAGAAAGGAGAGCCAGACCATGCTGATGCACTTGGGCTGCACCTGCAAATGTACGACCAGGCTTGGCAATAGGCTGTGAAGTAGGTAAAGAATATCCTTCTATGTGTACACCTACCTTCACTTCCAGCGCTCTTCTGTGGTCCCTCAGCACTCTAACGCTGTGACTTGCTTGACTCTGAGACTGCCCTCTGGGTAGTTGCCCCATTTTTTAACCTGTTTTCAGAGCCTCTTCCCTCTCCAGTTGAACTCTGAGCCAAGTACATTGGAAAGGCTCTGGTAAATCATTCCTTAACCCAAGGGAGTTCAAGCCCCCTCACAGATCTTTAGGTATCAGCACCAGGCCCGTGGTAAAATGATTTTGGCTGTCGCAGAGAATCATATCTCATAAGATTTAGACACACGACAGGCTTATCTTTCTCGCTGTAGATATATATATATATATATATGGATTTGGCCTGCAGTCTTGGGAAAAATCCTGTTTTCAGCAGTGTCTCCTCTTTGCGACCTCAATCCAATTTGACCAAAGTGCACATTTAGAGCTTAAAAATTGAAAAGCAAAGGTTTTTTAAGACACTGGACGGACCCATTTGATTTTAGAGGAAGGCATGCTAGCCTGGCACAGGATCCCAAGGAGAGCTTCCTTCCCCTGAGACAAACACGGAAGAGGGGGCTGTGCTGGTGGTGGTGGTGGGGTTTTAATCCTTTAATTAAAAGGATTAAAACAACCTTTAATTAATATTCACTGAGAAATAAGTCTGGCTCTTAACCACATTCTTGCAGAGTCAGATTGTTTTCTTTAACTGGCTCAAAACTACTCTGAGAGGGAGACATTTTCCCTACTTCGCTGTTGTGGAAACTGCTTCAGAAATGTTTTGGTGTCTCAACTAGGATATCCAACTCATAAGCAGCAGACTTCAGCTCCTTTGGTCCTCTCTGCCATGCTAAAAAAGCTCAGGCAGTCTCTCTTTCTAACTACCAGAGACATGCATGTGGTTAAAAAATTAAAGGAACATAAAGTTTCCAATAAACAGTAAAAGCCTCTTTTCCACCTCACCTCAACCCCTGGGTCTACTTCCCAGAGGGAGCCACTTGTCACAGTGTCTTCTTAGTTACCATAGTAACTAGAGCCACTTTCCTTTTAGTTCTAGTTTGGTGAACCTTGAATAGTGTGTTGACTTCCTCTATGATGAATGGATGGTTCCTCATACCTCCTCTCCCACTTCTGCCTCCCAGTTTTTTGTTATTTTATTTTTAGTGTTGTTTTTTTGTGTGTGTTTGCATTGGGCTTAACAATGATATCCTTCTTATTTTGTAATGTGCCAACCTCCGACAGTGCCCGTATGTGCAAATTTGTGCACCTCGCCTTCCTTCCATCTCTCTTCCCTCTCCTCAATTCCTGTTTCGTCAAATTATGTTTTCATTGTTAAGGCCTATGATACTTATATTTGCTTCTCTAACTCTAAGTTGACTATGCTTGTCTACAAGTTGAATTTTAAACATTGACTTTTTTCACTCATGCTTATTGGTTTTCCTCAAATGTCTGAAGCACCTCGGCTATCAATTAATGTTTGTGAGTGAAGGACCCGGTTGGATAGTGTACGTAGGCAGCTTGTGTGGGGTTCCTTAATTTTGAATGTCTGTTATCTTGAAAGGTTTTTCTTTGAATGGGAGGTCTGATTGGGGGTTGTGAGAGAAGTGGGCAAGGCTTGCTTAGAGGCAGGGATCCCCTCAGTTGTCAAAATAAGTAGGATGTCACTCAGGCGTTTCAATCCTAAATACAGGTTTTTAACTCCGTCTTTCTGGGGGCTGGGGTGGGGGCAGTCTGGAACTATCTGAAGCCCTGCTTAGCTTCTCACCCTGGGAGCCCTCCTCAGAGTGGCTAGTGCACTTTATTTAGAGGGGAGTTCAGGAGCCAGTGGAGCACAAATGCCTTCACTGCCAGCTGCTCTGGTGGTCAGACCCAACTGTTCCAGCTGCTGTGATTGCAGTGCTTCAGTGAGCGCCCCTCCTCACATCCCGAACTGCTGGCAGCATCTCTGAGGCTTCTTTGGGAAACTAACACACACTCTGCTCGGTGTTCTCCTGGGTTTTAGTGTCCTCTGCTTTGTCTTTGTCATGCCAGTCTCATCTGTCATCCATTTGCTAGGAATTACTCCAAGTTTTTGACCCATTGAAGATACTCTGTTTTGATTATCAGTGTTACTAAGATTTTTTTCTGTAAAAACAAGCCAAAAAAAGTCAAGGGACTTTAAAGAAGAAAGGTTGGTACTCAGTCTGTTTCTTTTTTTTGTTTTGTTTTCATTCTCACTCGAGGATATTTCCCCCATTGATTTCTAGAGCGAGTGGAAGGGAGAGAGGGGTAAGTGCCCTTGACCAGCAATCAAACCCATGCTCCTTCGGTTCAAGGGGCTGATGCTCTAACTACTGAGAAACACTAGCTAGGCCTCTGTTTCTTTTTTAATGACACCAAGGGAATGCTTTCTCCTAAAGCATTTTCACAACTGTTTCACTACTATTCCAGTGATATGTTGGAATCATCCTTGGGGAATAACTATCTTCCTGGCTACAGGTCAAAGGAGTCCATATAAGGATGTTAATCAAGGCTTAGCTATAGGGTGAGTGCTAGCTTTCTGGAAGAACCCAGATGGTATAAGCAATAGAAAACAACTAGCCCTCACCCTAAAAGTATTGCAGTTTTATTGTGGGTACAGATAGGCATATCTAATAATGGGAAGCCATCTAAACTTTGATCAAATACAAAAGGTGTACCATGAACACTAAATCCTCTAGGAAGGCAGAAAAGGACGAATCTTCTCTGTTAGTGAATGTCTCATGGAAGAAATTGGAGTTTGAACTAGAACTTAACTAGGATGGGTAGAATTTTAATTAGAAGGAGTGGAGGGGAGAATGCTTTTCAGATAAACTGAGGGAATGGGAACAAAAGGAACTGGAACGGGAAATGGCCATAGTTTGAGAAGATTGAAGAAGATCGGGAGGTGAAGCTGGACAAGAGTGGCACGTACAAAGCACTAGCTCCAGCTTCAGGTCATGATTCTGAGAGTGAGCTACTCTGGCCTTTATTGACTGGTTTCTGTTTTTAAAAAGAATTCCATTATTTTAAGCAAAGTAGAATTTAAATATTGAAAACGTTAAATCGTGTCATAAGGAGTTGATTTAGTAAGCAAAAGAGTATTCATTTTAGACTTTTGACCAAGAGAATGTTATGATGAAAAGTATTTTAGAAATATTTAGCTGGTTGTGTGATGTAGATGGAGTGAAGTGGGTGGAAATGTTTAGTTTATGAGGTAAGCAGCCACTCCGTAAGCCAGATGTGGAGTGATCAGAGACTTAACCAAGATGGGGAAAACAAAACTGAAAAGAAAAGGATACATCTGAGGAAGAATGGATAGGATTTGGGGAGTGGGTATGTGTGGAATTTTAAAAAAGAGAGAAGCCAAAGATAGTTACAAAATTCTAAACTTGGACGACAGGGAGAATGAACTAAAATGGGAAAATGGGAAAGAGCACAGGTCGAAGGGAAATGAAAATGGTGAGGCGTTTGTGGTAATTGTGGACATCCAAACTGCCTAGTAATTATCTAGCAATATGGGCATAGAGCTTAGAACGTTCTCAGCTTTTCCTTCTCTTTCCAGTTTCATCCCTTTGGAGACAGATTTGGGGTGAGACCTACCTCAGTTATACTGAAAATGTAACACAGTGATTGAGAACAGTTTTTATCATTATGCTGCCTGGATTCTTATGTTGCTTCTTCATTACTTATCTCTGAGACCTCCAGCAAGATGCTTAATCTAAGCCCTGGCTGAGCAGTTCATTGGTTAGTGTTGTTCCCATATGCCAAGGTTGTGGGTTTGATCCCCAGCCAAGGCACATAAAAGGGTCAACCAATGAAGGCATAAATAAGTGAAACAACAAATTGATGTTACTCTCTCTCTCTCCCCTATCACTCTCTCCTTTCCTCTCTAAAACAAATAAATAAAAAATTTAAAAAAGATGTTTAACCCTTTTGAGTTTCTTTAATCTATCAAATAAGGATAAATAGACCAACCATATCCTATGCTTATTATGAGGATTAAACAGGATAAAGCATATAAAGAGTTTAGAATATTTCTGGCCCATAGGAAGGACATATTAAATGCAAGGTATTATTGTTATCTAGCCTATATTGGGGATTACCTTGAATAAATGTTTCTGTGTTTGATCCAGCTGTGTGCCTAAGGTGTCTATCTTCTGTACGAAATAGCTCTTCTATTTCAATGGCTAAGTTGGATTTTGTAGGATTTTCAGTTGGAAGGTTTAGAGATTTGAAATAATTCTATAAATTCAATTCATATGAATTTACAAGTTTTAAATTAAATATTCTGTGTTAAAAACTATTAGTGGTTAAATTTTTTAAAATATATATTTTATTGATTTTTTACAGATAGGAAGGGAGAGGGATAGAGAGTTAGAAACAGCAATGAGAGAGAAACATCAATCAACTGCCTCCTGCACACACCTACTGGGGATGTGCCCGCAACCAAGGTAACATGCCCTTGACCGGAATCGAACCTGGGACCCTTGAGTCCGCAGCCAATGCTCCATCCAGTGAGCCAAACCAGTTAGGGCAGTGGTTAAATTTTTGGTAGCAAATTTATCATGCCTTTTCCCAGAGCCATTCTACCTTTCTGCACCTTAGCTTTTCTCTGTTGAGTAAATAATGCAAATATTAGAAAAAAGAAACTTTACATCTGAAAAAATTTTGTGGATTTGGTATCATGAGCCCATGAAAGGAGTCACTCATTTATCTATGAGTTCTATAACCAGTGACTAAAATAATTACAAATTTTTAAGAGTGTTTGAAAGAGTTTGAACTATATTAAAAGATTTTTTATTGAATTATTTATTGAAATTTTTTATTGACTTATTGGGTTGATACTGGTTTATAAAATTACATAGGGTTCACGTGTACAATTCTATAATACATCATCTGTATATTGTACCATGTATATAGCGTTTCCTCCAAAAATTAAAAAATGGTACTGCCTTATGACCCAGCAATTCCACTTTGGTAATATATCTGCTAATATATCCGAAAAAACCCAAAACACGAATTCAAAAGAATATATGCATCTCTATATTCATTGCAGCATTACTTACAATAGCCAAGATTCAGAAGCAGCCCAAGTGCCCATCAGATAAGTGGATAAAAAAGCTGAGGTATAGTTGCATGATGATATACTTCTTGACCATAAAAAAGGAAAGAGAGCTCTCACCAGTTTTGCTCAACGGATAGAGTGTCGGCCTGCGGACTCAAGGGTCCCAGGTTTGATTCCGGTCAAGGGCATGTACCTTGGTTGCAGGCACATCCCCAGTGGGGAAAGTGCAGGAGGCAGCTGATCGATGTTTCTCTCTCATCGATGTTTCTAACTCTCCCTCTCCCTTCCTCGCTGTAAAAAATCAATAAAATATATATTAAAAAAAGGAAGGCGATCCTAAAAATATAAATGAAACATAAAAAAAAAATGAAGAAGGAGATCTTACTTTTTGAAACAGCATGGTTGAACCTGGAGAGTATTATGCTAAGTGAAATAAATCATTTCACTTTCTCACTGGTGTTTTTGATGCACGCTTTTTAATTTTGATGAAGTCTAATATGTCTATTTTTTCTTTTGTTGCTTGTGCTTTTGGTGGCATATCTAAAGACTCATTACCTAACTAAAAATTCTTCAGGTGTTCTTAACTTGAGGCTAGGTTATTTCTCAAAATACTAAGTCCCTTTACTCTAAAGAATTGAATTAATATACTAATTAAAATAAGGACATATTCTAGCCCTAGCCCATCTTTAACGTTATTGTTGCTTAATTCATTCTTTAAAAAAAAATATGCAAATGGCAAAAAGTAATTTTCTTGCTTTGCTTTTTCAGTTCAGTGAACTCTCAAATTCTATATCCTTTAACATCATTAAAAAAATTCTTGCTTTGTGTTGTTGCATATGACATCACTTCTCTCATTTCTAGCACTATCATCCATGCCTTTTGAAATGTAAATGAGTTTGTTGCATTACAAATATGTGTATAATTACATAGCTCTTCTTTGTGTCAGTTTTACTTTAACACAGTATTTCAGAGAACCTATAGTCTAAGTAGATTATTTTGTTGATTTTCCTGGCTTTTTGGAGCTACGTTTGTTATGGTGGTGGAATTTCAAGGGGACTGGATGATCACCTTAGAAATATGGTTGCTATTTTTGTAGGAGCATGTGTTTGTTCATTTGTTTTATTTTTTTTCTACATGTCTGTTGCCAAATTGAGCAGTCTTGCCAGGTAAGGGACAGACACAAGGAAACCATGAAATATTTGCGATTCAATGTGTAGTCTAAAGACCGGTCTGGGTCTGTGATCTATTTGTTACTGACCTGCATTAACATAATTATAGAAATTGAAAGTAAGTTCTTAGAAATGTTCATAGCGTTTTGTTATTCCTCACTATCAAAATATTCAATGGGTGAAAGATGGTCTTTTATCACAGCTAAAAACATTGTTCTAGGGTTAGAGGAAGAATTAATTACAGCAATCTTCTGATTTTTGGTTGTTTTGTGGGGGAGTCCTATATTTTTCTCTTTATCATCAGTCATAGTGATGATCGTCATGTTTTAATTTACATATTAAGTTCATTTACATATGGAGAAATTTTAGCGATTCTAAATCCGTATTTCTTGTCAAATATGTATTTAGGTCCCAATGTCATTATCAGCTATTTAATTATATTTTCATATGACAGTCCTGAGAGCAGTCTCTGAGTTTGGGTGCTATGAAGCAATGGAGCGGCCTCAAAGCTTTTCCTTCAGAATATCTAGAGCAGTGATTTTCACGCCGTGTGCTGCGAGGATCTTTAAAACATGCAATACCTGACTATTTATTCAAGGGTACTGCCTCTCTCCCCTTAGATTGTCAAAGGGAGAAATGACAACAGCCAACATAGCAATAGCCATCTAGTGTGAATGCCCTGTCTGGAACCCTAAATGTATAGGTCATAAAATAGAGTTGCATCTTACTGATCATGTCACATAATAAGATTGCGTCTGGTTAATTCTTGGTACCAGAAATCCTTATATTACCAGTATTGGCTCCTTATTTTTTTAAAAAGTAATTTTGGAGCAAAATGGGTAAATAATTACTATTATTATTTTTTTTGTAAATCAATTAAAATTAGACCTATTTTTTTGTCAGATCGGCAAAATTACATTGTTTGTTGTGCCACAGAATTTTAGTAATTAGTTTATGCGTGCCATGGGATGAAAAAGGTTGAAAATCACTGACCTAGAGAAAAGGTTAATTTAATTGCCATCTAGTGCTTTTTTGTGTGTCTAAAAAGCAGAAACAGTTCATGTTATACTTAAAAACTCTATCAGAAAAGTAATTTCATCTCAGAGATACGCTTTTCTGTGATTATGTTTAAGTGTCTGCTAAAACTGTTTCCCACCTTTAAGCTTTACTGTTTTGAACATTCCCATCACTTTCTTTCATTACCAAAGGAGGTTAATGAAAATAATATTTTAATATAAAAATACTAAAGTGTCTTATCATGGGGAAAAAGAAATACACACTTATTTCTTTCATTGCCTAGGACTTGTTTTGGTATTGATATCCTGGGATCGGTGTCCTGGAATGTATATATGCTATAAACCTCTAATATGTTTACAATAGGATTTCTTTGCTAAAAGAACATGTATCTTATAGGAGGTGAAGAATTGATTTTTTAAAATATGTGTAGTGAGAAAGGGTAGCAATGTTGATGTTTTAGGCAGAGTGCTAGATGAAATAAAAGTTTATTGCAACAGATTATACTTAGATTGGGGGAATAAAACGATTCATAAGACATGTCACTGCCTTTAAGGATCTTATAGAGTAGTAAAGGAAAGAGCGGTACATATGAACTCTAACTCAAAGCAGGTTGGTATAATCACTACTGTAAGACCTATAAAGGGAGAAAGAAGACGGTAATTATGATTGTGATTTAGACAGCCTTGATGATGGAGGTGTCCTTTGAGCCAGGTCTGGGAGAGTAGAAGAAGGCTTCTGATACGTGAAACATGGAGGTCACAGCATTTCAGATTTGTGGGACAGGCGGGTAAAGGGATGTTTATGTCAGGACGCTGCCCGAGCATGGCACAGAAAACAACCGTGGCTCCAACGACTTCAAGCACAAAGCAGAAAGGGGAATTTACTGGTTTGCCTATGAGAGTTGGATTCTTCCTTCATGCCCACCTGGATGCAGGTGGGTGTTCAAACTATAAAGAGTATTCCCACACCCTGCTTTCCTGTGTGTAGCTTCCTTTAAGATGGCCACCAACCAGCCACCGGCAGCTTCGGTATTTTCTACCAATTTAGCAACCCCCATGGAAAGATACCTCTTGATAGTTGTAGCCAAAGCCCTTGACTTGATCATGTCCTTATTCTGAATCACTTACTATGGTCTGGGCAGAGAAAGCGGTTTTGGGAGCTGGGAGTGGTGTTCCGATTGG
The DNA here is from genome assembly GCA_004026665.1 of Murina feae. Classification (NCBI taxonomy): domain Eukaryota; kingdom Metazoa; phylum Chordata; class Mammalia; order Chiroptera; family Vespertilionidae; genus Murina; species Murina feae. Next base: position 54,218 of record PVJC01006536.1, read on the forward strand.
CCAGGACTGGGTCATATGCCCAAAAAGGGTTGGGCAGGGGTTGGGGGTGAGGTCAGTCTCATCTGAACCACATGGAGATTGGGAAGGTGTCATTCTCCAATGTATTCTTTTTTTTTTTTTTTCCATTGCTCTCTGCTTTATTGTGCTTCACAGGTGTTTTTTTTTGTTTGTTTTTGTTTTAATTTTTTTAAAATTATTATTACATAAAGCTTTACAAAGATTAGTACATATATCTCTTTTTCCCCCTGCCCTTCCCCCTGCCGTCTCCCTACCCCCCAGTGTTTTGTGCCCATTGGTTATGCTTAAATGCATACACAAAAGTCCCATGTCTGATC
>PVJC01006537.1:0-54550 GCA_004026665.1 Murina feae
GTATTTTTATGGTTTCCCGTCTTACGTTTAAGTCCTTTATCCATTTTGAGTTTATTTTTGTGTATGGTGTAAGTTGGTGGTCTAGTTTCATTTTTTTGCATGTATCTGTCCAATTTTCCCAACACCATTTACTGAAGAGACTGTCTTGACTCCATTGTATGTTTTTGCCTCCTTTATCAAATATTAATTGGGCATAGTGTGTACCACAGCTTTTTTATCTACTCATCTATAGATGGGCACTTAGGCTGTTTCCAGGTCTTAGCAATTGTAAATTGTGCTGCTATGAACATAGGGGTGCATACATTCTTTCTGATTGGTTTTTCGGGTTTCTTAGGATATATTCCTAGAAGTGAGATCATGAGTCAAATGGGAATTCCATTTTTAATTTTGTGAGGAAACTTTATACTGTTTTCCATAATGGCTGCATCAGTCTACATTCCCACCAACAGTATACTAGGGTTCCTTTTTCTCCACATTTCTCGCCAGCACTTGTCATTTGCTGATTTGTTGATGGTAGCCATTCTGACAGGTGTGAGGTGATACCTCATTGTCATTTTAATTTGCATCTCAGATAATCTGTGACTTTGAGCATTTTTTTATATGTCTTTTTGCCATCTGTATGTCCCCTTTGGAAAAGTGTCTATTTAGGTCCTTTGTCCATTTTTAAATTGGATTGTTTGTCTTCCTTTTGTTAAATTGTATGAGTTCCTTGAATATTTTGAAGAAAAATTCTTTATCAGATATATCATTGCCAAATATGTATTCTAATACAATAGGCTCCCTTTTCATTTTCTTTTTTTTAAAATATATGTTACTGATTTTTTACACAGAGGAAGGGAGAGGGATAGAGAGTTAGAAACATCGGTGAAAGAGAAACATCGATCAGCTGCCTCCTGCACACTCCCTACTGGGGATGTGCCCGCAACCAAGGTACATGCCCCTGACTGGAATCAAACCTGGGACCCTTCAGTCCGCAGGCCAACGCTCTATCCACTGAGCCAAACCAGTTAGGGCTCTTTTCATTTTTTTGGTGGTTCCTTTTGCTGTTCAGAGCTTTTTATTTTTATGTAGTTCCATTTGTTTATTTTTTTCCTTAGTTTCCTTTGCATTAGGAGATCCTGTATAATGAAAGCTTAATATGCAAATTGACTGAATAGCAGAACCACTGGTGGAATGACCAGTCACTATGATGGGCACTAACCACCAGGAGGCAGACACTCAACACAGGAGCTGCCCCCCAGGCCAAGCAAGGCTGGTGCCAGCAAGGGCCCCCTCGATTGCCACACTGGTCACCCTACAGATTGGCCCTGATCTCCGACGAGGCTAGGGACCCTATCCATGCACAAATTTTGTGCACCAGGCCTCTAGTGTATCCATAAACATACTGCTACAAGAGATGTCTGAGATTTTGTTGCCTTATGGCTGCTTCTACGATTCTTATGGTTTCCCAACTTACAGTTAAGTCTTTTATCCATTTTGAGTTTATTCTTATATGCTGTATAAATTGGTAGTCTGGTTTTACTTTTTTTCATGTGCCTGTCCAATTTTCCTAACATCACTTATTGAAGAGACTATCTTGACTCTATGTTCTTACCTTCTTTGTCAAATATTAATTGAGCGCAATGGCTTGGATCAATTTCTGAGGTCTCTTTTATGTTCCATCGATCTATATACCTGTTCTTGTGCCAGTACCAGGCTGTTATGATTACAGTGCCTTTGTAGTATACTAATAACTTGATATCTGGTGATCCCTCCAACTTTGTTCTTCTTTCTCAAGGTTACTATGGCTATTCGGGGTCTTATTTGGTTATATAAATTTTTTGGAATATTAGTTCTAGCTCTATGAAATATGGCATTGGTAATTTAATAGAGATTGCATTGAATCTGTAGATTGCTTTGAATAGTATGGACATTTTAATGGTGTTAATTCTACAATCCATGAACACAGTATATTCTTCCACTTGTTTATATATTCTATCTCTTTTTTCCATTTAGTTTTCTGAGTACAAGTCTTTTACCTCCATGGTTAATAGTTGTTTTTGTCTTATTTTTTTTGAGATAGGCCTGTAATGCTATGAACTTCCCTCTCAAGACTGCTATTGCTATGTCCCAGAGATTTTGCATTGTGGTGTGTTCATTTTCATTTGTTTCCAGGAAGTTTTTGATTTCTTTCTTGATTTCATTGGTAGCCCATTTATTGTATAATAACATGCTGTTTAGCCTCCATGTGTTTGTATGTTTTTTGAGTGATTTTACTGTAGTTGATTTCTAATTTCATTCCACTGTGATCTAAGAAGATGCTTGATATGATCACAGCCAGATGTTATGTGGATACCTTTCTCAATTCTGATGCTCTGGGCTGGGAAGCCCAGGTTGGGGTTTAGACCCCAGAGTTTTCAGTGGAACCCTCCACAGCTGAGAAAGCCCTCTGGAGCTTCAGATGCTGTCTTCAGGAGCCAGGCCAGCCCTTTTGTACCTCCACACTTCCTACCAATCTCTATACGGTTTCTACTTTCCATCCTTGGTTATTAGGGTTCTCTCCAGCTAGTTTTCAGTTAATATTTCAGGGAGGTTTTTCTGTATTTTAGTTGTATTTCCAGTTTGATCCTGGGAGAGTGTCAGTGTTAACTTCCACTTACTAATACTCCGCAACCATTTTGGAATTGCCGTATTTCCCCTTTTTGTAGCATAAAAGTGATTTTCTAAAAAAAAAAAAAAAAAAAAAAAAATTAATACCTAATTTAATCAGCTAGTATATTTTACCAGTTTCTGAGGTATTTACTGTTCCTTATATCACACTCCTGGGTTTACTTTTCTTCTTGCTAAAATGTATCCTTTGGTAATCATAATAAAATACTTTGCACAATATATTTTTTAAAACAAATAAAGAATTCTTGGTTAATAGGTTTTTCCCCTTCCTGTTAGCACCCTCAGGATATTATTTCATGTATGTATTATGAAAATTGGCAGTTAATCTCTGAGGGGGCTGGTCTCTATATAATTGTTATACCTTTATATATATATAAAATTACTATTCTGTATCTTGTCACCACTGCTTATTGTGAAAACTTGGGCAAGTCTAAACAGAGATAATGAAATAATGTCTGTATCATTGGGGGGGGGATTAAATTAATATATGTAAAGCACTTAAGACAGAGCCCTATATACTTTAAGTGTGATATAAATGTTAATATTTGTTGTTTGTTTTAGCATTCTTGTTGTTCTGAACACATTCCCATGATATGCCTTGGTGTGTGTATTATCTGTGGATACTCTTTGAAATACATTGTTGATCTGAAAACTTCTCTTTCTTCATTTCTAGAAAATTCCTTAGCTTTCATGTCTTTGAATATTGCTTTTCCAATATTTCTTCTTAATCTCTGTGTTGTGTTCTAGGCAATTCCTAAGCATTATTTTCCAATTTACTAATTTACACCTTGAGTTTATGTGGCCTCAAGTTGTTTTTGTTTCTCCGTTTTTCTTCTGTTCACATTCTTTCTCTTTCTGTCTCTCTGTTTCTCTCTTTAACAGCTACCTATTCTGGTTTGATTTCTAAATTTTAAAAAATTTTCCTTCATGTCTACTGTTCTTGTTAACTTTAGGAGGCTCCTAAACATACATATTTTAAGTTACTCACAAATTATTATTCTTTCTATTATTATTTTAATCTTCACCCTTGGATATCTTGAGAGAGAGAGAGATTGATGTGAGAGAGGAACATCTTGTACACGCCCTGACTGGGGATCAAACCAGAAACCTAGATATTTGCCCTGATGGGGAATGGAATCTGCAACTTTTTGGTTTATGGAATGACACTCCCAACCGAGTCACCTGGCCAGTGCTATTTTTTCTTCTAGATTTAATTCCTACAGTTGTTGGGTTTTTTTGGCTGTCTATCTTAGTTTAATTTTCCTTACATACTGTTATGTTGGAATTTGGTTTTGCAGTCTCATGTTAAATAGAAATTATTAGTTTTGTTTTCTTGCTTTAAAAAATTTTTTTATTGATTTTAGAGAGAGGAAGGGAGAGAGAAACATTGATCAGCTGCCTCCCACACACTCCATCCCAGGGATCAAGCCCACAACCTCGGCATGTGCCCTGACCAGGAACCAAACTGGCAGACTCCTGGTGCATGGAACAATGTTCAATCAACTGGCCACACAAATGGGCTATTTTCTTTCTTTTCACCCTTCTTATTTAATGTTTTTGCATGTGCCTACATCTTGTCCCTGGAGTGTCCAGTTTGAACCATGTCTTACGTTAAACATGTGGTTTCCCCTCATACTTGATAACATCAAGATTAGGCTTATCTCAGACAGTCAGAGAAAGACAAATATCATATGATCTCACTTGTATGTGGAATCTAATGAACAAAATAAACTGGTGAACAAAATAGGAATAGAGTCATGGATATATGGAACAGACTGACAGCTATCAGGGAGGAGGAGGAGTCTGGATGAAAGAAGGTGAAGGGATTAACAAAAAAAAAACCATATATACATAACACATAGACTCAGACAAAAAGCTTGATGATAAGCCAGAGGGAAAGTGGGACTGTAGGGGGATAGGTGGAAGAGGGCAAGGGGCCTGGGGAATGGGGATGAAAAAGACTTTGCTTGGGGTGATGGGGCACAATGCAGTTGCAAATGTTGTGCTGGGTTGTACACTTGAAACCTGTATGATTTTGCCAACCAGTGTTACCCCAATAAATTCAATTTTTAAAAAATGATTAGGCTTATGTGTTTTTATACTTCTGTTCACTAAGCACATAGTAGTAACTTCAGTGAGCCTGGGGTCTATCCCAGCCTTGTCCCTGTAGGATGTGGACTTCTCTCTGTCACTGTTACTTGAACCCAAGTTTCAGTTTCAGCTTCACAAAGTACTTTGTATCTTAAGAGTTTATCTTTAGCAAAGGTGGCTTGGTCTCTTAATGTTCTGTTATAGTTAATTAATTTACTTTAAAAATACATTTGAAACAGAAGCACTTCAAAATGTAAATACATAATCTATACTAATAGACAAATATGTAAATTGACTGCCTCTTCACGACACCCACAGCCAATCAGGAGTGAGTATGCAAATTAACCTGACAAAGATGGTGGGCCTGTGGGCAGTGTGCACTTGCGCAGATGCCGAGCAGCCAGGGGCAGGGCAGGATGGGAAGGCGGAAAGGTGGCTCCGGCCAGAGCGAAGGCGGTGCCAGCAGCCAGGGAAGGAAGGCCTATTCTTGCACAAATCTTCGTGCATCGGGCTTCTAGTATTTATATAAAAGTCAACATTTAAAATTAATGTATATCATACATATCCTTCAGAAAAGTACCAGTTTGTTTTCCTACGTACAAAAAGGATATATTTTTACTTCTTTGCCAATAGTGGGCATTGTTAAATTTTTACTCTTTGATAAAGTAATGTAAAATCAAATTTGTTTTTAATGGCTAATGAGATTGGTGGTCCATATATTTATTGGCCATTTGAATTGTTTGTTCGTGTTCTTTGCCCATTTCTTTTCCTTTAAATTGTTCATTTTGTTGTCTTATAGGAGCCTTTTGTCTATTAGGAATATTAATTTGATTACATATACTGCAAATACTTATTTTAAAACATTTGCCATTCAAGTTTCTGAGCTTTATAGAGAAGAGATTTTATTCTCTGGAGTCACATTTTATTCCTTTGCAGTCAGTCTTTCCCTTTTTGCTATTGATGTGATACTTAGCTACACTAATAAAAGAGAAACATGCAAATTAACCTTCACTCCATCACTCTACTACACCCACCAGCCAATCATGGGTGAATATGCAAATTAACCCAACTAAGGTGGTGGCCACAGAGCTGGAGCGAGCAGGAGGCTTGGTTGCCCCTGGCGATGGAGGAAGCTGAGCTTCTTGCCTGCCCTGGCCAGCTCTGGGCTCCACTCAAGGCTACAAAGTTTCACTTGGTTCGCCAGGGGGCATGGCTGGCCTGAAAATAGCCATCAGCCCCTCACCCAGGCTGGCCAGGCACCCCAGCAGAACCCCCACCCTGAAGGGGGTGTGGCCAACCTGAAAACGGCCCTCAGCCCCTCACCAGGCTGGCCAGACACCCCAGCAGGACCTTCACCCTGATCTGGGATACCTTTCAGGGCAAACCAGCTAGCCCCACCCGTGTACCAGGTCTCTATCCTCCTATATAATAAAGGGGTAATATGCAAATTGACCTTAACAGCAGAATGACTGGTCAGTATGCCACACACTGACCACCAGGGGCCAGATGCTCAAAGCAGGAGCTGCCCCCCTGGTGGTCAGTGCACTCCCACAGGGGGAGCTCTGCTCAGCCACAAGCCAGGCTGATGGCTGCCAGTACAGCAGTGGTGGCAGGAACCTCTCCCACCTCAGCAGTGCTAAGGATGTCTGACTGCCAGCTTAGGCCCAATCACCTGGGGAGCAGGCCTAAACTAGCAGGTGGACATCCCCTGAAGGGTTCCAGACTGCGAGAGGGCACAGGCCAGGCTTAGGGAGCCCCCCTCCCCTTTCGAGTACACAAATTTTTGTGCACCGGGCTTCTAGTATTTAAATAAAATTCTTTTCTATCCTAAGATTATAAAAACATTTGCCTACAAGTAGTTGCGTTGTTTTATTATTAGTGTTTCAAACTTAAAATTTTTAATTATCTAGTATTTATTTTATGATGTGTGATAGGGATTCAGCTACTCTCCATAGGAGGGCAAGAGTATAAAGCAGTTATTCTAATACTATTTATTGAACTTCTGTTCTCGTAGCTCTCTTTCTGGACTGTAAATTTTATTCCACTGATCAATTTCCTCTTAAATTGTTTTAATATTAGGTATGGTAAATTCTCATGTTTTTAAGACTCTTTTGGCTATTCTCAAACATTTATTCTTTCATATGAATTTTGGAATCAGGGTCTGGGAACAAAAATACCCAGTTGTGCTGTAGCTGGTTTGGCTCTGGATAGAGCGTCAGCCTGTGGACTAAAGGGTCCTGGGTTCAATTCCGGTCAAGGGCACATGCCCAGGTTGCGGGCTGATCCTCAATAAGGGGACATACAGGAGGCAGCCCATCAATGATTCTCTCTCATCATTGATGTTTCAATCTCTCCCTCTCCCTTCCTCTCTGAAATCAATAAGAATATATTTTTTAAAGAAAGATTGTAAAGGCTCAGTTGCAATTATATTGAATTTCTGATTAATAAAGGGAAAATAAACATCTTTACAATATTGACTTTTACTATCTAAGAAAAAGTAGTGTCTTTATCCTGAGGGTCTCTTAAAGATCTTGAATCATTTCTTGTTAATGTTTAATGTATATATATTTTTTTTCTAAGCAATTATTATTTCTAATCTTATTGAACTTTCTTCATTCCTAATAATGTTTTAGATTTTGAGTTTGCCATCATATAGTCATTAACTGTAAATAATACTTTGATCTTGTCTCATAATTTTTGCCTCTTTAAGAAAATCTTCACTTCATTGATCACTATTTCTAGACATTGCTAAATAATAGGGATAAATTTTTCTAGAAATTGTTCTAATCACTTTGCTCCCTGTTTGGCTTGAAATATGTTACCATATTATGGAATGAATTTTATGAGATCTCTTTTAGCATACAAAGAGATGATGATGTGATTTTTTTCTACTTAGAACTTTTTAAAAAGTGATGTATTAGTGGGTTGGCTCAGGGTTAAATTCCTGAAATGTATCATCCTTGGTGATTTGTAAAAAATGCTTATGTTTTACTTAGGGTTTTTTGCACCTGTATTAACGAGTGTATTTAGATTATAGGTGAGTACAATGAACTTCCAGGTATACGTAAATGACCACTGTTAGTATTAGCCGCATTTGTTTTATAAATTTTTCCCCTCTCTGTATGCACATGAAAATTCCCTTTACACACACACACACACAAATATATATAAGCCAGTATACAATCACATATCACACTTTGATGTAATATCTTTTGGTTTTCTTTAACCTGAATGGTTCTTTAGTCTTTTTGTTCTGGAACTTCTTTTGAGGGATAGTTCTTTGATAACTTTGTAATTTCATTTGAGAGTTACAGGTCTTTATATGCTGTCAATTCTTGAAAAAGTTTGGTAATTTTTCTAAGAACATTGTCAGTGTCCTTCATATTTTCAAATTTATTAGCAAAGAATTGAATAGTATGTTTTATAAAATGTAAAACAAGAAATAAAACACCTTTCTATCTGTGGGATAAGTATAGCCTGTTTAGTTTCAGATTTTAATAATTTTCTTAATTACGCTAACTAGTGATTTACCTCTTTTACTCATTTGTCTCTCATATAACTTAACCATATTTACCTTAATTTTTTATAATATACTCTTTCAACTTACCTTAAGTTTTGTGTGTATGTCATTGATTGTACTCTTCACTTCTTGAGTTGGATATTTATTCTACCAATTTTCACTTTATTTTTTTATCCTCACCCGAGGATATTTATTGATTTTTTTAGAGAGGAAGGGAGAGTGAAAGAGAAACATAAATGTGAGAGAGAAACAGTGATCCTTTGCCTCCTGTATATGCCCTGCAGCCTAGTATGTGCTCTGACTGGGAATCAAACCTGTGACCTTCTGGTGCAAGGGACAACACTCCAACCGAGCCACACGGGCTAGGGCAATGAGTGATTTTCTGGCCCAGTCTTACAATTTTTCAATTTGGAAATTAGTTTGGTTTTAAAAGACCAAATGTTCATTAAATTTTTTGGTTATATCATTGATGAATTCAGTCTTATGCTTGTTATAGTAGTTTGTTTTGAAACATCCAGACCAACTGATAATGGTAGTATTGTAATGAGACCTAGTATGTGCTCAGATTAGATTTAAGACCTGGTGAGAACTAAAATTTCTTTCAGAAACTTATTTAAACTTTCATGGGTAAATTGAATCCCCCTTGGGGGTCTGTTACTTACAAATATATGCCAATTTAATAATTTGACTACATAAAATATTCTTTATTAGTTCACTTATGGAAGATGACTATGTAAACATAGGATTTGTAAGTAAATAATTTCTGGTAAGAATTACTTTTACATAACCATCTGCTATATGTATGTAGCTATAGTTGACTCCTTCACTAGGATCCCATAAATTACTCAGAACCCCAGGTAAGACTTATGAATTGCCTGTTTTCAGTAAATTAAAGTTCAACCACAAAATTAATTTGATGACTACATTATACATTTGCTATTAAGCTGGACCTAAAATTTTACATTTCTAATATTTGTATTTCAAAAATTTGAGTTTGGGTTTTAGGAAGTATACCCTATTTATCTTAAAAGAATTGTTTATTTGGTAGTTTCATATCTCTACCTGGAAATAATTTCTGGACTCTTCTATAAAAGAGATAGTCAGGATCCTGTTAGGTGATAATCAGAATCTAGATGTGGCTATGTATATAGTAATCTATCTTCTATATATATAAAATCCTAAGCAACCAAATGACTGGTCGACTGGTCACTATGACGTGCACTGTCATACTCAACACAGGATCTGCCCCCTGGTGGTCAGTGTTCTCCCACAGCAGGAGTGTCACTCAGCTGACTGACAGGCGCCATACACAGGGCTCATGACAGGCCACTGCAGCCTGGAGACTGCAGGCCACACCAAGGGACCCCACCAGTGCACAAATCCGTGCACCAGGCCTCTAGTGTAATCATAATTAGTTTCCATTTGCTGAGTGTATCATTCTTGTCAGATTCCATATGGCTACTTTGCATTCATAACCTCATTTAAGTCTTGCAGCAATATTCAGAGGTATTAATATGCCATTGCACAGATAAGGAATGTTAGATTAATGGTCATCAAGTCTCTTAAATATAACACCACCTTCTTTCTCTTTACCCTAGCTAAAGTTATCAAGAGATACAGCAACTTACTTTACCTTCAGCAGATTGCTTACCTTCACCTATCTCAATCACCTACCTACCAGATTTCTCTACCTGTCTAGGCATTATATCTAATCTTTTCCACAGATGCCTAGGTTCCAGCCTTACCCTGGAAATTCTGATTTGTTAATCTTAAGTTTTCAGAAGGTCCACAGATAATATTTGTGTGGACCATTGTCTTAATAGTAAGTGGTACTTTAGAGTCAGGCAGATTTGAATTAGAGTCCTGATCCCTATAAATTGATCAATCAAATGACTTTGGCCAAGTTCATTAGTCTCACAAAAATTCTTCACCTGTAAATTGGAGATACTATTATTACATTAGAGGCCCGTTGCACAAAATTCATGCACAGGAGTTGGTCCCCTCAGCCCAGCCTGCACCCTCTTCAATTGGGGACCCTTTGGGGATTGGGCCTAAACCAGCAGTCAGACATCCCTCTCACAATCCTGTACCACTGGCTCCTAATCGCTCACCTGCCTACCTGTGTGGTCAGCCTTAACTGCCCCTCCCTGCTGGCCTGATTGCCCCTCACTGCCTCTGCGTGCCGGCCTGATTGTTCCTAACTGCCCCCCTGCCAGCCAGGTCATCCCCAACTGCCCCCTCCCTTCAGGCCTGGTCACTATCATCTGCCCTCCTCCCACCAGCCTAATCTCCCCTCATTACCCCCCTTGCCTGCCTAATCACCCCCAACCCCCGCCAGCCTGGTCACCCCACACAGCCAGCTGTTCATTTGTTTGGCCGTCCCTCACTAACCCCCCTGCCGGCCTGGTCACCCTACGCAGCCTGCTTGTTAAGTCATTTGGTTGTCCCTCACTAACCCCCCTGCTGGCCTGGACATATGCAGCCATCTTGTGAGTGTGTGACGGTCAATTTGCATATTGCCTCTTTATTATAAAGGCTACTTTATAGGGCTTTTGAGGAAAATGAATGAGATAATGCTTATAAAACACAGAAGTTTTAGAATTCTTAAGCAATGTATTAAGGTATCATCATGTTAATTTTTGTTCAGTCAAAACACTCACCCTACATTTACCAAAGTACTATGTATCAACTTTGTGTCAGAACAGTACTCTGATGAATACCAACATAAGAAATGAATGGTGATTAGTTTTCATTATTTACCTTCCATTAGTGGAATTACAACAGGGGCAGATGAGTAGGCAGGAGATTATTTTGTAGTACCAGTCAACCAGACTTCTTTACCAGTGTACTTATTTGACCCTGGTAGGAAAAGGAACAGGAAGAGGTTGCTGGTAAACTGTTTCTTTCATTTTTTTTCTTTCCTTTTCTCTCCTACCTTCTTTTCAGAGCTTAGTATCACCAACTTCATCAATCCCCTTGTCTCGTAACTGTATCCTGATTTACCTAGGTAATTTTTCCCATTCCTACTCCCTACTACCCATCTCCCCTTCATCTCCATCAAATCTCATTCTGTTTTTCAGATTGCTTTGTGTTTAGTTGTGACTCATTTGATGACTTGTATCCCAAGTCTCTACATTCCTAGACTGTTATTCAAGTAAAGGCCAACCTAAATCCTGACCAACTGTCTCCCTGCCTTGTGTGGGCTCCTTTCACACCAGAGTTTTAGTTTTTTATTATTGCTAAGCATTAGATTAGGTAAACTTTCAGGCTTGTCCACAGTGCTGTCCGTAGTCCCTTTCATCTCCTTATACCTAATGACCATCTATATATATAAAAGCCTGAGCGACCAGTCGACAGGTCACTGACACACGCTGACAACCAGGGGACAGATGCTCAATGCACAAGATCGAGCTCCCTCCTGTCTGGATCGGACCTGCTGGCATCACATAAAAGCTGGCTGTCCAACATCCCCCAAGGGGTCCCGGATTGTGAGAGGGTGCAGGCCAGGCTGAGGGACCCCAGTGGTGCACAAATCCATGCACCAGGCCTCTAGTAGAGTATAATAATAGTGATACTTGTTATTAACATCAGATTAATAGAATACATTACAGTAGATTTGTTAATATGAAGCTTTGTTATATGTATGTATAATTATTTTGCAATTTGAAATTTGATGCTGGACCACTTACAATAACTTAATAACTTACTATCAAAGACTGAAAAACCTATAGAAAAGGTAGAATTCCAGTAAACTTTAGAGGAGGGGTATGCTTTTTTTTTTATAAGTAGGAAGGAAAGGCGAGGGACTAACATGAGCAAAGGCTTAAAGGAAAGGGTGCAGATTTGGGCCTTTTGTGAGTAGATCACTTTTTACTTTTTCATAGGGTTGATGGAGTAGGAATAAAACTAGGTGATTTGAAATCAAACTTTGAAAAGTTTTAATGTTTCATTAAGATTTTTTATTTAGTAAGCCTTTCGTATGTCCTGTGAATTAATTTGGCTTTTCTTAATATATACACATACAACTTAGTTCTGAGATTCCCTGAAAGATTCACATGTTTAATGCATCCCCAAACATGAAGCCTACCTTATATGTTGATGGGTTCAATCAAGTCTTTCTTCCTCAAGTGGTTATGTCTTGAAAAGAGTGTTGGATCTGCCATTTTTATCCTGATGCTTTAGTTCTTCCTGCCTGTTGTCCATTCTTAGCTGTTCCTGATCAGTCTTTCCTCCAATTCTTTCTTCTTAAAATCCAGGTTCCAAGTAAGCAATACAATGAGTGTCTGCTTATTACAAGAGTTGTAAATTCTTATTGAAAGTTTTTTTTGTATCTCCTTCACTTTTAAAAAGTTGTTGGATATGTATTTTGTTTACAAAATAGTTATTAATTTCTTGTTTCTTTTCCTTTGCAGACCTAAAGGATCAAGACATAATGGGAGCATTTTTAGACAAGCCAAAGATGGAAAAACATAATGCCCAGGGGCAGGGTAATGGGTTGCGATATGGGTTAAGCAGCATGCAAGGCTGGCGAGTTGAAATGGAGGATGCACATACAGCTGTGATTGGTTTGCCAAGCGGACTTGAAACATGGTCATTCTTTGCTGTGTATGATGGGCATGCTGGTTCTCAGGTTGCCAAATACTGCTGTGAGCATTTGTTAGATCACATCACCAATAACCAGGATTTTAAAGGGTCTGCAGGAGCACCTTCTGTTGAAAATGTAAAGAATGGAATCAGAACAGGTTTTCTGGAGATTGATGAACACATGAGAGTTATGTCAGAGAAGAAACATGGTGCAGATAGAAGTGGGTCAACAGCTGTGGGTGTCTTAATTTCTCCTCACCATACTTACTTCATTAACTGTGGAGACTCGAGAGGTTTACTTTGTAGGAACAGAAAAGTTCATTTCTTTACACAAGATCACAAACCAAATAATCCGCTGGAAAAAGAACGGATTCAGAATGCAGGTGGCTCTGTAATGATTCAACGTGTGAATGGCTCTCTGGCTGTATCGAGGGCACTTGGGGACTTTGATTACAAATGTGTCCATGGAAAAGGTCCTACAGAGCAGCTTGTCTCACCAGAGCCTGAAGTCCATGACATTGAAAGATCTGAAGAAGATGATCAGTTCATTATCCTTGCATGTGATGGTATTTGGGATGTTATGGGAAATGAAGAGCTCTGTGATTTTGTAAGATCCAGACTTGAAGTCACTGATGACCTTGAGAAAGTTTGCAATGAAGTAGTCGACACGTGTTTGTATAAGGTAGCTAGACTTTTTTTTTTTTAAGATAAAATGATTTTATGCCATATTAATTACTACTCTAGTATTTAAACATCTTAGAACCTGGTAGTTCTTAGAAATAAGATTTTGCCATAATTTCAGGATACTCTTTACTATGAAACTATAGGAATACTTTTTATAAATAAATAACCCCGTTACCAACTATACAAGTTATAATCTTAATGTTTAGTCTTTTAATAACCATGACTACTTGAGCTTTTTAATATTATATATAACATTCTCAAAGGTAAAACAATCGTATAAAGTGCATGTTTTAAAAAGGAGGATAGCAAAAGGTTAGGCCTCAGAATCTGTAAATAAAAAGTATTTTAGAATTTTAATGTTTTATTTTTACCATATGATATCTCAGTATATTTATTACTTTGAGACTATAGTCTAATGAATCTGTAGCACCAACAAAGAGAACTGAATGATCAGTTGGTATGATGTAATAGAAATAGTCTCAGCCATAGAGTCAGAAGAAATTGGTATGAGACTGTGTATGACTTTGGGTAAGCTGTTTATCTAGAAAACCAGTTTCTTTAATTGAAAAAAAAAAGGTAAGGAATATTAATACACTGTCTATGGGGTTGTTGGCATGATCAAATGGGTTCATGTGTGTAGATGAGCCAGCTCAACACCTTTATTTGCTGAGGAAGCTGAAGCCACGGAAGGCTCTGTGACTTAGACATACACACCTAGAATCAAGGCTTACTTCTATTACTTTTGTACTCTGGAGTATTGAACAAATTATCAACCTCTCTCAGCTATTGAATGAAGATAATAATATCTAACTCGAGATTATAAGGAACTAAATTAACGAGCTAATGTATACATATGAAGTGCTGAGTTTAGCAAATAGCGTGTACTGAGTACATGTTGTTCCCTATCCTAGAGAAGTTAAAATGACTTCTAGAGGGTTATACAATTTACTTCCCTGGTAGCACTAAGGCTAGAATCTAAGCCTTAGGTTTAGTGTTCTTTCTACCACAATATACTCTCTTGTCAGTAATATTCCTTGACGAATTCTTTGATTGTTTTAAGTAAATATTGATTATGTACACTCTTCTGAGGCTATATGTATTTGGTTTTCTTTTAACGTACAGAAATAGAAAGTCAACATAATATTCTTTATAGTTTTAAATTTTTTAAATTTTTGTTTATTCTTACCTGAGGATATTTTTTCCATTGATTTTCAAAGAAAGTAGAGGGCGGAGAGACAGAGAAACATTGATGTGAGAGAGTATATAAGAGAGGCACATTGACTGGTTGCCTCTCGCACGCACTCTGGTCAGGGATGGGGACTGAATCCAAAGCTGAGGTATGTGCTCTTGACTGGAAATCAAACCCATGATCCTTTGGTGTGCAAGCCACCACTCTAAGCATGGAACACATGTGCCAGGGCAATACTCTAGTTTTATATGCACATTGCCAACACTACTTAAACTTAATTAAAATCTGATTGTACTTAGAGACCAGTTTTTTTG
Source organism: Murina feae (assembly GCA_004026665.1). Lineage (NCBI taxonomy): Eukaryota > Metazoa > Chordata > Mammalia > Chiroptera > Vespertilionidae > Murina > Murina feae. The sequence continues at coordinate 15,032 of PVJC01006537.1, forward strand.
TATCATCCAACACGAATCAAGTTTATGTAACATTCAGCACTTAAGTTAAAAATTCAATAGAGCCACAACTTAATAGTATACACTATTAATTTTTGAATTTGAGGAGAATCGAACAATGATGCATATGTTCTTTGTCCCTTTTAGTATGCATAAAAATAGCATCTATTTGTTGGGTTTATTCTGTAGCACTTAAAAATTAAATGCTTTTTTGCTAAATTAAAAGCTGTTTTCTTAAGAGAATTGTCAGATTCAGACATCAGTAAATATGGTTCAAATTCCACTTTTTCTCTAATGCATTCTACTCTGTTTTAAAAATTATTCAGCCCTGGCTGTTGTAGCTCGGTTGCTTGGACATCATCTCATGCACCAAGGGTTGCTGGTTTGATTCCTGGTCAGGGCACATGCTCAAGTTGTGGGCTCAATCCTCATAGTGGGTATACAGGAGGCAGCTGATTGGTGTTGTGCTCTCATATTGACGTTTCTCTTTCTCCCTTCCTCTCTCTTTAAAAATAAGCTATTATAAAAAAAAACTAGAGGCCCAGTGCACAAATTCATGCACAAGTGGGATCTGGCCAGCCTGCCCTGATCAGGGTCAGTCAGGCCAGGCTGGCCAGGGGGAGGAGGGGTTACGGGGCAGTTGGCCAGCTGACCCCATCCCCTGGTTGAACTGGTCAAGGGGACAATTTGCATATTAGCCTTTTATTATATAAGATTATTAAATACCTTATCATTTGCCACACTTTATGCAATTCCCCAAGATCTTTTATTATTAAATCTTTGTATTGTTTGCTTAAACAAATGATATAAGATCGGTTTTCCCGTATAGTGAGATTAAGTATTTAAAATGTAAAAAGTTAATTCCAGTTCCTAATAGGAAGGGGAAGTATGGGCACTTCACATTGATTCAAGTATTTTAATTATAGTATTTTGAATACCTAGGTGTTTTTAAAAATGAATATGCTTTCAAAAAGTTGTCAATTTCTTTTGAATTTTTAAAGTTAAAAGCTGGTTTATAAACTTGACATATGTAATTTTACTTCTAATTCCAATTATATATCTAAAGTAAATTAGCCCCACAATTCATTATAATTTATTCTAAATGTAAGTTTGTCAAGTATACATGTAACTACAGGTCATATAGTTAAAAAAAACACCACTGGAATTTTCTATTTTCTTGAATTAAATGATTGTCTGTGTATATGTGTAGTTGTCTTTAGGTATCATATCACTTTAAGTTAAGTAGGCCAGCAACAAATGTTCAGAAATATTTCTGTTTTATAGAATTTTAAAAAATTATTGTTGCAGTAGAATTTAACTTGTAGCGTTTCAGTCCTGTTTCTTATAGTGGTTATAGGAGGGGTGTACCTTCCACATATTCATAAATGTTTTTCCTCCTTAAAAACTACATATTTTCACTAAAACAAGTATATTTATGATTGGCATGGCTGTAAAGGTTCTTAAGGCTTCCAAGAGCAAAAAGAAAATCAAAATATTTTCTCAAAACTTTTTTCTTCCCAGGGAAGTCGAGACAACATGAGTGTGATATTGATCTGTTTCCCAAATGCACCCAAAGTATTGCCAGAAGCAGTGAAGAAGGAGGCAGAGTTGGACAAGTACCTGGAAAGCAGAGTAGAAGGTGGATCATTTAACAAAAAATAAGTTTCTTTATTAAAGAAAACCTCAACACAATCAAACTTTAACAATTTAGTTTTTATATCTTTACATGCCTTTGACATCTAGTGTTTAGTGTACAAAAGAGGGAAAGAGCATTTCTGTAGTAGCTGTTTAGATGTTTGTGATTGTTTTTATCACAGTTATCAGTAGAAATAACAACTGGTGTGGTCCTGTACATTCTGTTCAGGATACTTTTGTTTCAAAGACTCAAGTGTTTGTATGCTTTAAAATTCTTGATGAATTCACTGGTATGAGTGATTTTATGCCAGGAAAGTAGTTTGCGGTTTATTTATTTATAAGCACATTATTTATGATGGTACTTTGATTACCATCTTTGTAAAGCCGTGTATAATGAATTTGAGATCTTTAGAAGTTTTGTTTTTTATTTTTGTTTTTTAATAACTTGAAGATCACAGCATGGTTAATAACTTCCATGTGCCAACACTTGAAAATTTTTATTTTAGATTCTTTTAAGACTTTCTTGCCAAAGTCATAAACTGCCACACCTGGACAACATAGACCTGAATAGAAGACATACTAGGTCTCTACCTGGCAGAAATATAAATGCTGAATAAATTCAAGAAATAAGTTTGGAATTTTAGGAGTATATTTGTCAGAATTCTGCAAATTATTTTGAGATGATTAGAAAGATGTTTATAACTCTCAAATGTAATGCCCTTAAATCCTTGAAAAAAATTAAATGATCTTTAATGCAGTTACTATTTGATATAAATATTAAATCTCAGAGAATTCCAGTTTACTGCATATATGCCATAAGCATGTAAATTATGCAGTTTCTTTAAGCAGAAAAACTTGGCATGTCTATAATAGCAGTAAGATGCATTTTGGGCTCCTAATGACATTAACTTGCACGTTAGAAACCTCTAAGAGCATGTAAGCATTGACCTACACACTATTATATCCTGCTGTGCCTGGATTATTAAAATCAATCTGCATTTTAATTTTGTTTTCTCCCTTTTTAATGTTTGATATCAGTTATAATCAGTCTGATATTAAAATGATGATTGGTTTTGATTTGCAGTACTATCTATAGCTACCGTTTTTATAGTTTTCCACTTGATAGTGATATATTTAGTACTGTGTATATGTCACTGTTTAACATTTCACTCATTGGACATACTATTCAATGAGTTTGTTTCTTCACCAAGGGTCATAGAATTTTTATATTTTAAATGAATCATTTAAATGTAAGTTATTTATATATAATACAGTAAAATAAAATACTTAGTGATACCAAGTCATATCACATTGGTTTAAACTGCTGGTTAGTGAAAAAGTATGAAGCCATAAGAAAAAATGTATTGCGATAAGTTGATATTTAATTTATTGGCACTTTAAAGTAACTTGGGCATATATGTTTTCTTATCAATTTAAAGAAACAATAAGTAGTTTCATTTATGAAATGGGATCAGATTTTAGAAATAAATTGCTGCTTTTCAATGTGCACTCTTAATTTTGATGCAATTCTAAATAATTGCTGTAGATACATAATTTTGTGGTACACTATTAAGTTTTATATTGCTTATTATTGAACAAGAATTGCCACCTGAACAGTTTACATTGATACTCAATGTTTTTGATATGTTCTAGTTTTATTATACCATTCAGTTGGAGATTAAAGAATATGATATTCTTTACTGAGATTTGATGAGACTACAGCTAGAGAATAAATATTACATTAATTAGAACTATATTAAAAAACAAAGGATATAACTATTTGCATTATAAAAATTATATCTTAAAAAGTGAAAAGTACTGCATTTAGCTTCTAAAACAGACATTGAATACCTTCTTTTTTTTAATTTCTTTAAATACATGCCTTCAGTAAATTGCTGTGACTTACTAAACCTCATTTTATTTGTTTTGAATACTTCTGGCTTCTCTGTCCAAATCACAAAAAAGAACAGAGACTTTTCAGCTCTCCGGCTATTATCTGTGCCCATCTCAAACTTGACTCTCTTGGCTTGTGAAAAGATTGAGCTCATCATTTAAACCATATCACACAAGATTGTGGTCCTACTAAGCCAATTTAAGATTATACTTGTATGTACATATATTTTAAATCTTTGCTACTGAATCTTTGCTACTAAGCTTTAAAGTTGCTAATTTGGAGATAACTGCTAGAATCTCTCAGACTTAGTAGATGGAAGAGCAGAATGTGTTTATAAATGAGTATGTGAAACATTGATCTTCTATACATAAGTGTTGTTCAATAAAAGGCATTTAGTCTTTTTACAATTCTAATTAAAATGTATAGTCCAAGAATAATTAAGGAATACTTATTAAAGTTCTTTCTTTTCATTTTTTTTAAAGCAGAAAGAAACAAGGCTAGTGTAGTATTAATGGTCAGATAATTCACATGTGGAGATATTAACAGTTTTTAAAGTCTTACATTATTTTTTTTAAGAATTTGTCTTCCTGTAATTTTCTTCATAATTAAAATATCCTAACTTATATTTTAACAAAGGAGATGTAAGATACATCAAGCAAGATGACTCAAAGTAATGATTTTTTTAGACCTGAAACCATCATTGATTGAATTTATCATCAGTGTTCATTTCTATTATGTCTAGTTATCTACCCAGTAATTGTATTGGCTTAGCAGAGACTGTATGTTAAGTGTAATAACAGCTTTAGATTGTGAAATTGTGCAGTTTAGGTAAACATCAAATCCCTTTATTTTTGTACAGCAGATTTTCAGCATTAGAACCATGTAGAATAAATATACTAGATGTTAAAGATTACACAATAAAGGAACTTGGCAAACCAAATCTGAGATCCTTGCCTTTTGTTCAGATTTAAGACTGTTCTTTTTTAGAGGCAACATATAATAGATGGTAAAATTTGGCCTTAATTCCAAAAGGATAGTTTGAGCCATTTAAAGAAACATGGGTAGTATTGTCTGTCTTTTAATAGGTGGCTTTAAGGATGAATTAATATTTTGAGATTCAATCAAAAAATGAAAGATCTTTATATGCATTGTTATTTTCAAAGGTATTTACAAATTGAGAACTAGAATGATAATTTTCTTGCCCCGATGGTGACAAAAAAAAATATCTTAGTATAATAAACATTACTAAAACAAAAAATTAAACAAACTTGAACATATAACTTACACAAATACCTTTGGCATGATCTTGCATTTAGAATTAAATATGCTAAAATTTCAAGTAAAGACTTGTACTTAAAGTGAATAGTTTGAGAGTTCTTTAAGTTGCTTGTACATAATTGTTGGTATTCTGTGGTATGACTGCCATCTGCATGGCAACACTGCAGATCATATTACTCTACTCATTTAATAACTGAATTATTGATTTCAAATACAGTTGTATGATTTATCAATTTTTTTCTTTTTAAAAATTTTGTCATGAAATTTAGACTTTTACATTCTAAAGGCTTTGTTCAAATAATCAACTAAGGAAAAGGTATTATGTATCTCTGTATTGCTTACAGATACTTTAGACAAAAATTAAACAGAATGATGTGTTAGTACATAACCTAATCTGCACATGCTATTTAGGAATCATTTTGAAATATAAAATTATGTGTAAAAGTAATTTGCATTAATATATAATCAGTAAATTCCTCTGTACTTAAACGTTAATTTTTTTTCAAATCTTGAAATTGTATGTTTTTTTAAAATCTGTATTTTTAGGGCAAAGTTCACAAAATATATTTCTAATCTAAAGAGAGGAGCTGATTTCAGAAGTAACTAGTTGGCATCTTAACAAGAATATATTCTCATTTGCACACACATATTTCTGATTACATAATACATTGATTTTAACATGAAACTTTGTTTTCACATTTTTGTCTTATTTTCACTTTGCAATTAATTATGGAAAATATCTTTTGTGTCATTTTGTGCATCCCTTTGTCACAAATGTTCAAAGGTCAACTTGATTTTTTTTCCCTACACCAGTTTAGAAAATCTCAGATATGGTAAATGCCATCTTTAAAAAACCTAAGTAATCTTTGTTTCAGTTTTTTTAAATTAAATTTGGATAACACTTACAAAAAAAGTACTTCTGATTCCCAGAAATCATAAAGAAGCAGGGGGAAGGCGTCCCTGACTTAGTCCATGTGATGCGCACATTAGCAAGTGAAAACATCCCCAGCCTCCCACCAGGAGGTGAATTGGCAAGCAAGTAAGTTACATTCTGCATACTCTCATGTTTTCTCAGTACATGAAAATGTTAGGTGTTTGCTGATTAAATGTATATTTACTAGTATATAATTTCTAAAGTGATGCAATTATCTGTATCTTCAGAACGTTTTATTTGTGGTTCAGTGTTTTCCAGTATTAATGATATATAATGCTTGTTTAGAATAGGTATCAGAATGTTATTGTTTTTTACTAATTACACTGAAAGTTGTCCTTAGGGGAGGTTTGGATTTCCTTACATAGCATAACTGAGATAATACAGTGAAAGAATTTTTTAAATTAAATTCCATAGCACTACAAAATTCTAAGTGTCATTATTATTTCTATTATTATATTTGATCATGTCAAACCCTGGATAATTTACCCCAGAGATTAGCATCTTTTTCCTCCTCCATTGGATCCATTTTTTTACATCTGACTTTCCCAGTATTTAGTTGATTACTGATAGGTTGGGTTTTGGTGTAAGGTTACATTTCTTGCCTTTTTCTCTTTGCACTTTATCTCACAGAGCTGGACTTACTATGTTAAATATTAACCTTACATCTTTATAAACTAAAGTGGAGACTTTAAGGCATTTTATAATTTAAGGCTTTAAACATTTTTACCTCAGGTATCTATATAATCTAATCTAATAAAAGAGTAATATGCTAATTAACCATTACTCTGAGACACCTAAGCCACGCCCACCAGCCAATCAGAGCGGCTGTATGCAATTAACCCAGCCAAGATGGCAGCTGGCAGCCACAGAGCTAGAGCAAACAGGAGGCTTCCGTTGCACCAGCAATGGAGGAAACTGCCTGTCTAGGCTGGCTGGGCCTCTGCTCAAGGCAACAATGTTTCAATTATAGAAGCCATGGAGCTAAAGCGAACAGGAAGCTTCATTGCCTGTCTAGGCCTCCACTCAAAGCAACAAAGTTTCAATTATAGAAGATAAATAAACCCCAGAAACCTGATTTCCAGCTAGCCTCGCTGGGACATTGGGTCAATGGGAGCTGTGGGCAACCTGAAAACAGCCCTCAGCCCCTCACCCAGGCTGGCCACACCTCCATGAGGTGAGGGTCCCCACTGGGGGGCTAGGTCAGCCTGTAAACAGCCATCAGCCCCTCACCAGGCTAGCCAGGCACGCCAGCAGGTGGACATCCCCTGAGGGGTCCCAGACTGTGAGAGGGCACAGGCCGGGCTGAGTGACCCCCCCCCCCCAGAGTGCACAAATTTTGTGCATTGGGCCCCTAGTTGACCTATAAGGATGTATTAACTAATTTCATTGATTCTCCACTGTATTCCATAAGTGTAGCCATATTTTTTTATCATCCTTTCACATTGAGCCATCATAAAACTTCCTGTTAGTAGCTTTTATTTTTAGGAAACGTTTTTTTCTCATATGACCTTCTGTGAAATGAATGTCTATAAAATTTTCAAATTGATTTTGGAAGTAGGGAAGCTATAACTTCTAAATACCACTATAGATTTTTTTTACGAAATATTATTCAAAAATGAATTTCTAGACTTGTCAGGGAAATGCCATACTTCACATTTCAGTTTGGTTTTTTTAATCCTCATCCAAAGATATGTTTTTATTGATTTTTTTTTTTTAAAGAGAGAGATACAAACATCCATGTTAGAGAGAATCATCAATCGACTGCCTCATGCATGTCCTCCCACTGTGGATCGAGCCCATAGTCCGGGCATGTGCCCTGATAGGGAATCAAACTGTGACCTCCTGGTTCATGGGTTGATACTCAACCACTGAGCCACACCAGCCAGGTACACTTCAGATTTAATAAAGCTGTTTTAAAGGGGCATTACAAAAAGCACAAACTGAAATGTAAAATATATGTAAATTACTACCATAGAGGTTGAAGTTAACTTCTAGTTCAAAACAGTCAACTTTTAACCAGAATATATTAGTATGTCTTAGGAGCTGCATTATCATTGCCAACTTACAACCACTTAAACACTTCCAATAGAAATGGATCATAGTGGCTGATTTTCTTTTTTTCATTACTTTTAGTCTTCTATTAATTAGGTTGGTGGCATATTACATTTTAGAGTAAATTTACCTCTACTTTAACTTTGGGCCCCAAGTATCTTAAAATGAGACTCACTTATTGACAGCTAGAAATAGAACTAAAATAATTTCCAAGTATAAAATTATCTTTGACATTTTAATCAACACCTGGCTGTGAGTTATTAAACAACTTTATGCTCTGAAGAAAAATTAACTTTCTGCATTTTTTAAAATTTAGGCGGAATATAATTGAAGCCGTTTACAATAGACTGAATCCTTACAAAAATGATGACACTGTAAGTAGCATTTTAGTTCCCTCTGCTTTCCCTTCCCCTCCACTCTAAATGCATATCCTTCCTACCTGTTTTTGCAGAGTTGTTCACTGCACCCATTCTTTTACACACACCCCTGATTGATTGCTCTGAACTCAGCCTGCACCACAGTTCTAGTGATTGAGGACATAATCATGGTGAGTGGCCACCTCTCAAAAAAAAAAAAAAGTCCCTTTGAATTATTTTAGGGTTTTTTTTAAAGCTTCTACAAGCAGTCAATTTTAAGAGGTTTGCCTCCACTAAACATCTTTTTGAAGCTGGGAATAATATATCTACTCAGAATCTTGAATTAGTCTGAGTTTGTAAGCAGCTACAATAGAACTTCAGAATGCCCATCTCCACTAAGTAGTTTTTTTTATGGTTGGAAATACTTTTGCCAAGAACCTGAAGTACTAATACTTCGTTTAAATATTAAAGTAGAGAGTTCTGTTTATGTAAATAGACATTGGAATGCCATTCTTCAATTAAGTTTCCTATTACAGTTGTGTTATAGTATGGTTTGTGTAGAAGAGTGGTAACTTCAAATCATTTGGGCAAGTTCTGAAATATTTTATAAATTGCAAATGAAGCTTCCTCGAATCTTATATTACTTGAGGTCTTGATATCTTATGCAATAAAAAGTTTATAAAAGTAGTGTTCTAAAAATTGAGTTTTATTGAAGAAAAAAATATTTAGTAGTTTTATTGGCTTAGAAATACTTCTGGTCAAACTCATAGAAAAATCATATTTCAAGTACTATTGTATTCCAAAACAAAACAAAGGGTTAACAATTTTTTGAAAGATAAATATTGATATTTCATATACACATATACACGTAAGCCTTAAGAAACATTCTGAAAGTCAGCTTTACAAAACCTATCTTCTTCATTGTCCACAAAGTATTGTATTGTGGCACCTCTGTGCTTTAATTTAGTTCCTTGTTTTGCTTTGTTTCCTTTTATAAAGGACTCTGCATCGACTGATGATATGTGGTAAAACTGCTCACCTAGCCCTGGAGTTTATCTTCATCTCCAAAGGAGAGAACAGCTCAGCTTCACTGAACCTTTTAACATCCATCCTCCTCTTTAAAGAAGGGCGTGTGACATGGGTGAGAGTGGTTACACCAGAGAACTTCAGCAGTACAACAGCTAGCCCAGAACTGATTGTTTTTTTGTAAATTTGAGACTTATGTAAACGTGATTTTAAACCATAATTCATGTTGTAAATCAGACTCCAGCAATTTTTGTTGTATGATTTTGTTTTTTGTAAAGTGTAACTGTCCTTGTACAAAATGCTCATATTTAATTATGAACTGCTTTAAATCATTATCAAAGTTATAAGAAATGTTTGGCTTGTTGTGTGACGCAACAGATATATAGATCTTTCAAGTCATGTTGTGTTTGGACTTGGGGTTGGGACAGAGAGAGCAGCAGCCATGTCAGCTAGACACTCAACTGTGCACATGATTATGGAGAAAAATTCCAAAATCTTATAAAGCCGAGCATCCAGGGAGTTAATTGGAAACTATCTTAATGTTCTTGGCAATGGGATTGGCATTGGTGATGAAGCTGGTCCCTTCACTTAATTGTCTTTAAGTTGTTCTCTACTTGTTGCCATGAGTATTGCAGGTTATACAGTATATTCATAAGAATATCAGTCTTGGGGCTAAAATGCCTTGATTCTTTGCACCTCTTTTACAAGTCCTTACATTTAATTATTAATTGATAAGCAGCAGCTTCCTACAGATAGTGGGAGACTGCCAAATTTTGCTATCATGATTGGCTGGGCCTGCTGCTGTTCCTAGTAAGATACTCTGAATTCCATTTTATCAATAAAGCTTGATTTAACAAACAAGAAATTTAATCATGTATGTGTAATTCCTCCTTTACCTTGCCCTTTTAAAACACCATGCCATTGTAAATGAGAAGTTTCTCATGGGGAAAGATGTTAGTCTCTCTTAATTGGAACATCCTGTTACTCAAGGCATAGAGGGAACTGTTTCTTTTCCATTAGCAAGACTAAAAGATTTAAGTCTCTGTTGTTCCTTAATCTGTTTTTTAAATGGGTTTCATTCTGGCTGCTTATTTTTCATTGAGATATGTATCAGCTCGAATTTGCCTACTGTTTAATTAAAATAATTGTCAGAGCTTGACAATCTAACATTCTGTGGTAGGTGTGTGTGTTTGTGAGTGTGTTTGCCTGTGATTTTTAATTGGCCCATGTCTTTAGAATCCAAGTAGTTAAGAGGTATTTGTGATTAGAAATATAGCATGTTGATAATATTTAGCCATTGACCTTTAAAAATAACTCAAAGTTTAAAGAACTGTAGATATAAAAATAACTAATTTAATTTAGGCTTAAATTTCTCTGATTAAGCATGTGAAAGTAAGTTTTAAAATCTGTCACATTGAAAAGACTACTGTTCTGTGCCCTTCTGTTTTTTGTCTCTTTAGGTTGAATATTGTATTTATTGCCATGTAATTTAAACATTCAGTAAGCAGATTCCCCACTAGAAAAATATTAAAATACATTTGAATACAAGATCAAAACTTTGTATATAAAAGGTAATATAACCAGTTTCCTTTTGTTTTTACATAATTTTAAAATATACATATTTGTATATATATCCTTAAAACTAATCTAAAGGTAGGGGAATAGTGGGAAAAGTGATGTGAAATGTCTCAGATTTAAGTAGTTACATACCAACAAAATCTTTTCATTATCCCTCTTATTTATGAGGTGATTAAATGTAACTTAATTGTATTTAATTTATATTTTAATCTAGCATGAATTAAGAAAAACAAGTTCTATTTATATTTAGAAATTTATAACAGTTGGAATTACAGAACCAATTCCATACTTAACTTACAAATAAATGCTTAATGTCTAAAATCTGTGGTAAAGTGCGAAGTATGATAATGTTTTAAGTTATGGCTTTGCATCTAAATGTACATTTTATGAATAGCAGTGCTTGTAGTATAGATTGATTGCTGGACATACTGGTACTGAAAACTAAATCCCTATTGCAAGAAGCCAGGTCCTTGATTTTTTTAAGTAGACTCAGTTTTTAGTTCTGGAAACTTCAATTAGTGTTTGAAATGAAAAATCTTAAATCACAAGGTATATGATAGGAAGCTATATTTTAAACTATAACAGCGTGTGTAGAACCTTTTTAAATTTGAGGATCTTTAAATAAAAAAGAAGTCAAAATATTACTCTGTTAAAGTTATTAGTACTGAAATTAGGCTTGGAAGTGAGAGAAAACTGTATGAAGTGTGATCTGAGAAAACAATCTTTTCTACGAGTCAGCATTGCCATATTAGGTATAGTTTTTCATTATTAAAATACAGGAAGGAAATATACATTATAACAGCAAACTGTGTTCTTCATTCCTGGGGGTAATGGTGGTTGTAGGGAACCAACCACACTTTTAAAAGGCACTTTTGCACCTCTGTTGTGCACTTCATTTTTGTACCACTTAAATTCTTGACCTCCCGCCCCCTTTTGTGTGCTAATTAGCATCTCAGGGCAATGCCTCAAAATTTGTTTGATGTGTTGTATGTTACTTTCTTTGGAGGGAAAAAGTTCATGTGTGATGATAATATACTATTCAACATGTGCTTTCACTTAAATGTTTTAACAGGATGAACCACTTTGCTGCTTTTAGTGGGAGATTCATTTTGTATAGTGGACTCTTGTTATCGTAACATTAAAGAATTTCACTGATCTCTTATTGTTTTAGCAAGGTAAACTCTTAATTTCTACTTTCTTAGGGAATATACTTTTACAGATAACAAAAGCAGGTCTTAATATAGTGTTAACTTTTGAAAAATCCTAGAGGTATTTTTCTTAGCTTTAGAACTATTTGAAACATATTTTTAATTATAAAGCATTAACTTGCTTCTAGAGTACTATGCAAGAGTGTACTGCTTCCACCACTAATTTTTTTAAAAAAACTTAGTAACCAATTTGGGTCAAAGAATAATCACATATGTAATTCAGATGCTCTGAATTGTAGCAGTACTTCTAGCGATCATCTATTGATCAATTAATAACTAAGCTTTTCCACAAAATGTTTTGAGTAGTTATCTGCAAAATACTGTGCTAGGCAAAACATCCTATATATAAAGAAATGAATAAATAGGTCCTTGCCCTCAAGGAGTTTACATTTAAGTAGAATTTATAACCTAATATATGTTAATAAAACTGGGTCACTCATCCAAAAAAAAATAGTTATTGTCCACCTACTGTCTGTCAGATAATTTCTTTAACACATAGGTCTCTACCCTAAGCAGCTGATTTTTCTACTCCTTTATTCACTTAAAAATCTGGTTTTTTTCTCCACAAAGTTAAAAATATCATTCAAAAGAAAATTTTGCTCAGCACAGGAATAAGGTTGGACTGATGAAGCTCAAGTCTATGTAGTATGTTTGACTGCCTTGAACAGATAGCCTTTGCTCTCCTGCTAAGAGCAGCAAGTCAGAGAACGGGTAATGGATTTCATAGCACTCTGCAACCCTGGAAATTTTGGTGAATTTTGAAATTTTAGCTAAAATATATATATTTAGCTAAATTTATCTTATTTAAGTAAAACTCTGTTCTTTACTTGAAAACATACTGCCAGTGCTAATATCTAATTTTAGCTAAATGATTACTATGTGTTTTAATTTTTAAAAATAACTTCACTGCCTATTTTTATTGGACAGATTCATATGGGAATTCAGTTTGTGATTTCTGAAAGAAATGATTAAATTGGTTAAGGGTTTTCTCTTTTGTTGTTTTAATTTTGAATTTCATGATGTATATGCTTTTAATTCATAAAGTTTGAGTGAAAGGTTTAAGCCTTTTAATGTTTTGGTTGCTATTTGTACAGCTTTATGTTAGGATTTGGTATTAGAAAATATTCTGCAAATATTTCAGGATATAAATGTCACTTATTTGAGGTTTAAGGAACTTTAAAGAATTTCATATACTTTTGCTTGCAGATCCTGCTGGTGAGGTGACCATTTTTTAATTGAGTCATCTAGTCTTTTCATTATAGTAAGGGTTTTCTTGTGGGTTTGTTTGTTTTTAGGATTTAGGAAGACTTCTTTTTAGCTTAAAATTTTAGAAGCCTTATTTTACTTTATTTCTTTCAATAATGTGTCATGAGTTTTGAATTGTATTTGTTTTAAATTAAACATTACTTTAGAATATGCTTGAAATATTTAAGAATACATTTTCTAAATGTTATGCTTATAATACTTTATTGTTTGTTAATCAGAATAATGTGTCAGTTAAGTGTTAGTTATTACTGATAGAATGCTCTATGCAGAAATGATGAGAAGCATTAGCCTCCACTTCATTGTCAAATGAACATTTCTACTTTTATTCACCTCAACACAGATTATTTCTCTTTTACTGCTTTATATATTAAACTCGTGGCTTCTGATCTCATCTTTTTCTAATTATATTACCAGCAGGTAGGAATGTGCCAATTAAAAAAATTCAACTGTATTGAAATTGTAGTTGGAAACTTATACTTTTAATAGATGGGGATGGGAGGGAGTGTTTAAATTGCCATAATAACAAAGTGACTTTTTTTTCCTACTTATTCTGCATCAAATGTTGCTTCATTTCCTGTACTGTACTAGCTTTTTGGTGTTTTCTCTCTTTTTTCAGATGGAAACTTGCCAATTCCTTTTTTTAAGCAAGAAAACTTAATGTATTACCTCACCAAGGCCACCTAATAGTATATAAAACAGCCAAAATTAAGAAAACTTGGGAGATGGAGGAATGGGGATATGCCAGTAAGGATAAAAGAGGAGGATTACTCAATTATTTTTAAAGTCATAGGAAGGTCTTTCTTGGACCCAGCTATATATTAAAAACTGTTGAATTACATAAACCTGCAAGAACCAACTTTGTTTCTTCAGATAATATGATTTTTCCACTAAGGGAAATAATGATTAAAAAATACTACTGCTCCTTCAACATAGAAACTGCTGAGAAAAATGAATGCAATGTTTCTTTACCACAAAACCCAACCTTCAGTTCTTTTCATTCATTGCTCCAAACCCAGTTTTTTTACTAATAGCTTTGTCTTTGAACTAAATGTTTAGAAAAATTTAGATTTTCCTTTCTTTTTACATAGTTCTCCTGACCCAGTAAAAGACATTTTAATAATATTTGCATTTGTATGGTACTATCTGAAGTTAGATTTTGTAGGAGATTGGGTAATGATTAGGTTTTGGTATAAGCATAAATTCACTATAGCAATTGTTCTTAATCTTTTAGGGTTATAGGCCCTTTGAGACTGATGAATCCTAGGGACTTACATAACTCCACAAAGTGTACAATATTGCGTGGTTTAGGGACCCTTGCTTAAGATCCCATATAATAGCCCAATAGGGCATTAGCTTTTTCCTACAAAGCCATAAGAAATATTTCAAGGGCATCAAAAATTTTATTCTTAAGGAATTGTTCCACTTTTTGAAAAATAGAGGATGTAGAAGTGGACCTAAGCTGGAATCTGACATTAAAATACGCTTTTTAAAGATTGTGTTTTGAAGAAATGGAGAGTAATTAAAGGTGAAAAAATAGTATGAGGATACTTTCAGAGGATAACATTATTCTCTGATTTTGCCACTTTCAAAAGTCAATAGGAAAGAGTTAAAACAGAAATTGAATGTTTCTGGAATGTTTCTGATCTTTATGGTGAAGATGTAATATATTCACAACCAACGTATTTAAGTCAGATTTCACTCAGATTTTGAGCTTCCTGGTGTTAGAGTTCATTAAATGTTTAATTCACTTCAGATTCCAAAGAATTAGATATCTAATTACTGATACAGAATGTTAACATGCAGCCACCAATATACAGGATTAATGAGATTTCTACTAAAATATAACTATCATGAAAAAATTCATTAGCTTGTTCCATTTGTTGCCAAAATTGGATGTTTAGTAATAGCTTATTTACTTCCCATTTATGGGACTTTTTAAACAAAAACCACTCATTGTCTTTGCTGTTGACTAAATTAGTCAACAGTATACCTGACAGAAAATAACTTGTGTGTAGTAATATGTCCTTTTCTACTTAGTTTCACTCTTGAAATGATTTCTCCTAATTTGTATAAATGTTATGAGTGGAGAGACCATATACATATTAAAAGCATGTTGTATAATATGTAGATGTTTTAAATCTGTATATGCAAAAAAAATAATACAACTGCAGAAATATTTTTCCTAAACATGGTGTATAACAAAATTCTCTACAGTAACTCACCCACTCTTTAGTTTTTGTGATCCAAACTTTTAAAGAATTTCCATAGTATATTTTGTATTATGTACTATTTCCTGTTCCAAGGAAAAGAAGTTAATTCAGTCCTAACTTTAAGAATGTACTTTTTGTTTTCAAGTCCATTGGAGAAATTTCATTCAGCCTTTGAATGGTTGCAAATTATATGTGAGATGAAAAATAAAAATAATCTCTAGTTTGCAAAACTGGTGCCACTAAGTAAACAGGCAATTGCATAATGTGTATGTATTTATGATAGATATTAAAAGCAGCATTTTTGTTCTGGCTAGAAAAGAAACCTGAACTTTTAAAAAATATATATATATTTTTTTATTGATTTCAGAGAGGAAGGTAGAAGGAGAGAGAGAGACAGAAATATCAATGATGGGGGAGAATCACTGATTGTCTGCTTCCTGCATGTCCCCCACTGGAGACCAAGCCTGTAACCCGGGCATGTGCCCTTGCCCAGAATCAAACCTGGGACCCTTTAATCTGCAGTCCAACACTATCCACTGAGCCAAACTGGCTAGGCCTGGATATTTTTAATTAGTTATTAGGAGACCTTAAGAATCTTTTTTTTTTTAATTGAAATTGGTTAATTTGCTATAAAACAATGGATCTGATAGTAACTGCTTGAACTACACCTATTTTTTCTTGATTTAAGAAAGAATACTGGGGAAAAGCAGTCATATGTAATACTTTAAACAATAAAGAATTTTTAAAAGGAAAGAAAGAAAGAATACTGAAAGCTAGTAAGTTTGGATTAATGGTTATTTTCAATGAACAAATTCCAGAAATAAAGAGGCCAAAGGTACTTCCTTTGGCAAGATCATTCCCGTTGTCCTTTTACAGATGATACATATATTTCTTATTCCTTTAAAGACTTGGGGTTGGGAATTAGGAGTAGAACTTCCCCATATAGTATCCTATAGTATCCCTGGTTTAAACTTTGACTTAGATTGCAGCCCACTTCATAGTAGATATGGATATGTGGGACCTTGGTGCATGCATGTGTGTGTGTATGTGTGTGTATTTTAGGATGCTTACTTCCTCTGCTGATTATGTTAAGTGGTTGTATTACCTGTGTTTTTTTTCTTGTCTAAAAGTGTGACTTAGAGGTTTATACACTTAAATTAGAGGGACTTTAGAGTAAGTTGAATTGATGATGTAAGTGAACTTCAGTGACTGCAGAACTTATTTTATTCGTTGTAAAATTTTTAATGAAAGCACAATAATGAGGCCTCCTAACCAAAGTCTTTAAAAGTAACATTGAAGCAAATAAGGATTTACTTAGCTATATGTAACCATTACCTGTTCACTTGCCAAGGTGTATTCTTTCGTTTTAGTTTTTCATTTGAAAGTTGAAGCTAGGTTTATTTGTTTTTAGTAAAACATTTATTTCAGTTATTTCCCCCCCCACTTGATTACTTACTGCACTGAGAAACTAATATTGAGGTACTCATCTTTTTCTTTTTCCCTTGTTACTGCTTAATAGCTCATACTGAAATTTTCATCAAATCACAGAAATTTCTGTTTGTAGATTAATTACCCCAGAAAACCTTGGCTTGCGTGCCCTTCTTAGGACTTTTGTTTACTTGCCACAAAACCTGTGCTGTGCTACTGCTTATTGTGTACATGAGAGTTATATTTATTTGTCCTGATACCTTATTAAAGTAATTCAGAGTTTCTAAAAAGCTTTTTACTAGTTCATGTGTTTCATGTTGATAACTATATTGTTACCTAAATAGTGGATTTGCTAAACACACTATGTGTGTCATCTATTCTCTGCTATAGTTTAGGTCCAGGGATGGGTCTTCAGACCCAAGCACTTTCTCTATAACTTTCCTGGTAACTACCCAAAATATTTTCCAGGTGTTAATTCAAGCCAATGAAATTTCCAATATTTGACCATCCAACAAAATGGGAGGTTTTTTAAAATATATTTTTTATTGGTTTTTTACAGAGGGGAAGGGAGAGGGATAGAGAGTTAGAAACATCGATCAGCTGCCTCCTGCACACCTCCTACTGGGGATGTGCCGGCAACCATGGTGCATGCTCTTGACCAGAATTGAACCTGGGACCTTTCAGACCACAGGCTGATGCTCTATCCACTGAGCCAAAGTGTTTAGGGCCAAAATGGCAGTTTTATTTGGATCAGTTCCTCAATTACCAGTTTCTGAAATTAGTTCTTAAATGTTCAGATTACAAGTCAGTATTTCTCATTTATATTTCAATTTAATCATGTCTCCTTAGAATTGATCCTGAAGGGGAAAATAAGACATTTGGGGGGAGCTGAGCTATCTGAATCTGTGCCAGTAACCTGCATTTTGACACATGCTCTTAATGGCAAATAAACACCATTCTTACCCTGCATTGCAGAACCTGTTTCCTGGAATACTCCCATTTTACAGAGACCACAAACCATGAACCAAATACAGCCCCCTGTGTGGGTTGGCAGCACTGGTGCCAGACAAACCTCTGAGTGTAATCTCACTTCCCCCATCCCAACTCACAGAGGGCTGCAAAGCTGTGAAAAGTCCGGAAGCCTGATCCATATTTGGAGGACAAAGAAACTAAAGGGTTTAAGGGGAAAGCTTCGTCCATATTCATCACTCAGGATTTGGAAACAGGCTCCCCTGAGTCACGGCACTAGTGCATCTGCAAATAAAGGCTACTTTTCTGAATATCGTCTGAGTGCCGGCGGATTGATTCTGCTGCATCACCTGGCAGCTAATCTGCAACAATCCTTAGAACTAGATAGATAACAGGTTTAAAGAAAAGCCATATATATTTGAACAAATGTGCAAATATGAAGTTTGCTAAAATAGACTATCAAATATCTTTTAAATTACTAATTTTTGTCCAATTTTTCATAGATGTTCAACTTCTGCTCAGACATTGGTATGAGAAATATTATATCAGCAGTAACCTGAAAGAAAATAATACTGAATTTAGTGTTCAGGCAGGATTATAATAAAACAAAGATAAGATGGGAAAATGATTTTAATGTTTTATTTTGCATTATATAATCAAGTGAGGTGGATGCAGAGTTTCAAATGTTTTATTAAAGATGTTGAGATGTATGGACCCAAAGGATCCTCACTAAAGTCTCTGAACTATTTAAGTGCAATCTTTGGTAAGGGCTCTAACTTTGTTTTAGGTGAGTAACTCTGGCTTAGATTGCAGCCATGCTGTGCCCTTCCTAAAGATTTTTTAAAAATATATTTTATTGATTTTTTACAGAGAGGAAGGGAGAGGATAGAGAGTTAGAAACATCGATGAGAGAAACATGGGTTAGCTGCTTCCTGCACACTCCCTGTTGGGTATGTGCTCTCAACCAAGGTACATGCCCTTGACTGAAATCACACCTGGGACCCTTCAGTCCACAGGCCAACGCTCTATCCACTGGACCAAACCAGTCAGGGCCTAAAGATCTTTTTTTGTATTATATTTTGCTATTTGTTTT
Organism: Murina feae; assembly: GCA_004026665.1. Lineage (NCBI taxonomy): Eukaryota > Metazoa > Chordata > Mammalia > Chiroptera > Vespertilionidae > Murina > Murina feae. The sequence continues at coordinate 33,956 of PVJC01006537.1, forward strand.
GGTAACCATTGACTAAAATTGTCTAGTATTTAAAAATCAAAGGATTCGCTAGAAGAAGTGTGACTGTTCTAGGTCAAAGGAGTTTTATGTGTACCTTAACGTTAGCATATTGAAACCATTCTGGAATTGTCTTCTAAATTCTCAGTATAACAGTCTTGTATGTGTAATTTGATTGTTTAATGAAAAAAACAAAGATTTACTCTGTGTCATTATAAAAGCAGAATTATTCTTATTTTAGCCTTTGATATTTTAACTGCTTACTAACAAAACTGAAAGGTTTTATAAAACTAAACATCTGCAGAACATTCCTAACAAGAAAATTTTCTGGTGATTGGATGTAGTAGAAGCACATGGGAATTGGCTTTTGAAACTGTCATGTTAGACAAATAAAAGTCTCATGTAACTGATATAAATTCAATGTTTATAACTGCCTTTCTTGATGTATCTTGACAGACTCTTTGCTGCAGTGATCCTTAATAAAATTAAAAGAGAGAGAGGCCTTAGCATTGAATAAGGGAAGTGAAACTGCTTCTGTGCCTGGATCACATAAAGAGGCTGCTCGGTCTCCTCCTTTATTAATATTTACTTTTATGTCTGAAAATCAGAATGCTTGCCTGTTCTTTTCCTTTGGATTTGTTTTAAATATATAAGTTCCTAGACTACATTCTTCTTTAGGGCCTTTGTTAATATTTTTTTCAGGAAAGTCTGTGGGCATTGAATTCTGCATCCTTGAATATCATAAGGATTTGCCATGTACTTGATTCCGATTTTTTACAACATGACAATTTGGCTATAAGCATATTACATCTGCATGTAATTCCCTTTCCAACTCCATAGTCCCTGTCACTAGTTACTGGTTCAACTTGACCTTCAGAGAGTTTTGCCTGCTTCAGGACCAGATAGATTTGGCATATTATTGATTTCAGAGAGAAAGGGAGAGGGAGAGAAAGAAACATCAATTGATGAGAGAATCATTGGTCAGCTGCCTCCTGCACATCCTCTACTGGAGATTGAGCCTACAACTGGCCATGTGCCCTGACCAAGAATCGAATCATGACGTGGTTCATAGGTCAATGCTTAACCAAGTTACAACACGGACCAAGTTATAACAATTTTAAGATCATGTAGTTGATTCTCTAAATCTACTTGAACTCTTGATATTTTAGTTTTCTTGGACTGACTGAAAGTTAAACACATTCAAAAATCATGTTCAGGTATAAAAATTTGAGTACTTTATGTAAAAATAATTGTACTTTTTAATTTTAGAATCTCATTATCTTAGACTTTTTACTTGAAATTTAGTGAAGTTGACATTTTTCTTTTTTTGGAAAGGAAGGGCAAAAAAAGGTTTTAAAGTAAATAAGGTTTCTTTTTTTTAAGTAAAGAAAATTCTATTTTTCTGATATTCAAATGGAATTAATCAGTTTAAGCCCAATAAATCATTAGGTTTTATAGCAGTCAGTCTGCATCACTGGTTGGTAGGTAGTCAAGTCTTTTTTCTCCCTCAAAGTATTAGGGGAAGAGGGAGATAATCTAATTTCATTTGTCAACTATCAGTTGTATGTTTGATTAGCAAAGCAGTTAAAATTAGGTTTCAGATAAGGATTGCACATTTCCCTTTTATTATCAGTTTTCTTCTCTGGTTTTCAACCTGACACCTGCCAGCAAGATAAAATGACCTGGGAAATTTTTTGAAAATCCTTCAGCAGTAAAGATTAGGTTGGAAGATAACAATTGAAAGTCTGTTCTCTCCTCCCTCTCCAGCCCCTTTAAATGTCTGTATCCTCCTTTGCCCCTCCTAACAGCCTCTGTTCAAATGCCTGTGATGGCTTCTGTTTCATTCAGTAAAAGCCAAAATCCTTGCAGTGGACTACAGAGTCCCCTATATGATCTGATCCCTGTGACCTCTTGGATTTACTTCAGTCTACTTTACCCACACAGGTCTCCTTCCTGACTGTCCTGCTTCACTCAAACCCCAGGGTCTTATAGGCACTTCCTTTAGCACTTCCCTCTACCTGTATTGTGTCTTTGACCAAAGTCACATCTAACTTCAAGAGGGACTTAAACAGGAATACTTGTGAACCATGACAGCCTAATATGCATTCAATGGCTGTATGCGCCTGCAGAAAATGAGATTGGTGTTATGTACACTCTAGGAGACAGTCTTACTTGAACAAATGCGAGTAGCAGAGAGACTAGGACCATAAGAGATCATCTGATTGTGCTCATTATTAGAAAGAGGTCAGTGTTTCTGAATCTTTAGGGATGAAGTAGACTAGTGGTCCATGAGGTCTGAAAGGGTGGCGACCGCTGGTTTAAGGAAACATTTGCAGCAGCGATCACCAGTGGGTGGTCTGTGGACCTCTGGTGTTCCATGAGGTCCAAAAGGTTGGCGAGGGCTGAAGTAGAGCACCTGGTGTTTAGGATGAGGTGAAATTTGCATGGGCAGAGAGCTAAGTAGGAAGAGATTTTAAGCCAAAGAAATAGGTGGCTGAGTAGGGAAGGCAGTGAGGCCAGTGAGGATGTTGGTCTTAACAGGAACTTCACAGACACTAACCTTCTAAGAGAACTGAGAGGTACATCCCTAAGAAAGCTTGCTGTTTATTATGTTAATGTTTCTTACGTTAATGACATTGCTTATCTCAAATCAGCTTTATTTTCAAGTGCAATGCCATTTCAATAATACATGAATTTGTTTTCCATCCAGTGCAATGCTGCCCCAAACCTAACAGTCTTGATGTAATTTTGGCTGATTGTCCAATCAGAAAAGTTTGTTATGCCCCCACCCAGATGGAGTGTTGGGGCCTCAGGAAGAGATGTGGGCTGTATAGAGCCTTGGCAGTGGTCTGGCAGACCTGTGGGTCCACGCAGAAGACATTCTTCATAACCTCAGTGAGCCCCACTAGCTAGCACCTGGCCAGCAGGAGCTAGGAGCTGTGGTCTAATTTGAACTGTGCACTTTAAGGCAAGTGCATGTGAGCAGAGGGGCGGGGACCATATGAAATGCTGTTTGAGGTTTCCTGTTTGCTGCTCCTCTGCCACCGCCACCCTCCAAGCCAAAACGAAGTAACATTAGCATTCAGGAGGTGAAGTTAGAGCTTAAAACAGGTATTAGATAGTTCATTATATTCCAAGTTTTAAACAATGGACAGTGTATTTCATAATTTTAAACATAGCCTTCAATTTATTAGCAACTTGTTTCTGAAGTGACTATCTTAATGTGTATCATTATGTGCATATTTTTAGCTTCTAAAGCTATTACCCAAGTCTATTCATTATGAATATAATTTGGATGTAAACATTACAAAACCTTTTGTTTTAATCAGAAAGCTTCCCTCTATCCACAATGCTCTACTTCCTTTCATTCTAAAGCAGTAACCTATACCAGTTGTGGCTAGGACATGAGGTAAAACAACATATTTTATTCTTAGTACATGTGATTCTTTGGAGTAGAGAGTCTGTGAATATAGTGGGAGTCAAAAACAAAAGCAAAACCCAACAGTGTGGACTCTGCTCACTCACAGGACATTTCATTTTCCTGCTGCTCCAGCTGTCCTGCCCCACATTGCAGGGGAGAATTATTAATCAATGCTAATAAATAAACCCTGCCGTCACTAACCCTGAAATGTGAAAGCTGCCCCTTTCAGAATCTTCTCCACTGCCATCCACTCCTGCAATTGGTGTTTCTGCTTTGAGACGTAGACAGGTCAGGTGGAAACCGCTGCTGTCTGCTTTCACCAGCAGGAACCGGATGATCTCATCCTCTCTAGATAACGATACTTATCTCTTTAGGGTGCTTCTGGGTCACTAAAGAGAATTTTATGTTTGCCACGGAGCCTATATTTTAAGTTAGACCACCTTAACCTCCTAATTTGATGTCAGTCTTTCTACTCATTTTCTGGTAGTGTGAGGAAAAGACAAATAGAAAATCTAAAAATATGGATTATTGAATATGTTGACTATTAACAATTAAAATATACTGGATTTATTTCCCAGCATGATTTAAAATAACCTGTAAAAAAAATTCTCAAGCTTTGGGGAAAAAACTATTTTTTTCAAACATCTTTGATTAACATTAAACACCCTAATTAATTTCTTAGGGAATATCTCACCAGCTTTATTACCTTTTGACATAATTTTAATTATAAAATATAATGAAATTTATCATTTTAAACATAAAATGTGGTGGCATTAAGTACATTCACAATGTTGTTTAATCACCACTATCTATTTCCAGAGCATTTTTATTATCCCAAGCAGAAACTCTGTACCAATTAGGCAATAACTCGCCATTCTCCCCTCCCCTCAGCCCTTGGCAACTGCTGTTTTTTCTATCTCTAGAAATTTGCCTATTTTAGATATTTCATATAAGTGAAATCATACACTATTTGTCCTTTTGTGTCTGATTTCTTTCACTTAGCATAATGTTTTCAAGTTACATCCATGTTATAGATGTGTAGGAATTTCATTTCTTTTTATGACTGAATATTATTCCCATAATATATATACTAGTTTGTTTATCCATTTACCCATTGATAGACACTTGGTTTTAGCTGTTGTGAATAATGCTGCTATGAATGTGGGTGTGTATAAGTTTGAACCCCTGTTTTCAATTTTTTAGGGTATATATATCTAAGAGTGGAATTGCTAGGTGATATTTTAATTCTCTGTTCAACTTATTAAGGAACTGCCAGACTGTTTTCTACAGTGGCTGCTCCATTTTATATTCCCACCAACAATGCATGAGGGTTCCAGTTTCTCCACAGCTTCACTAATACTTATTTTCTGTTGAATAATCAGTATGCAATGGTCTCTCACTGTGGTTTTCGTTTGTATTTCCTTGATGACTAATGATGTTGAGCATTTTATCATGTGCTTATTGGCTATTTATGCATCTTTGGAGAAATGTCTAGGTTCCTTACCCATTTTGTGGTAAGGTGGTTTGGGTGGGGTCTTTGTTGCTGTTGTTGTTGTTTTCTAATATGCTGATTTATAGGAGTTTTATATATTCTAAATATTAATACCTTACCAGATAGGTGATTTGCAAATATTTTTTTGCAAATCTGTGGGTTCTGTGGGTCGCATTCTGTGGGTTGTCCTTTTACTCTTTGGATGTTTACATTGTTACTCTAGTGTCTTCTAATGTACAAAAGTTTTTAATTTTGGTGAAGTCAATTTTTTTTTCATTTATTGCCTGTGCTTTTAGTGTCATACCTAAGAAATCATTGCTTAATCCAAGGTCATGAACATTTTCAGCCATGTTTTATTCTAAGGGTTTATATAGCTCTTAAATTTGGGTGTTTGATCCATTTTTTTTTTAGCAGTGATATAATATACTGTTGTTTACTTTGTTTAGTCAGAGGGCTGTAAAAAAAAAATTATTGCCAAAGTAGATATCAGACCAACAGAAAGGTATTTTAGTAGTCCAGTTACCCTGGGTTTATTTAAACTAAGAAAAAGGTCATAATGTTTCCATGCAATACATAATTGGTTCTTTAAATAGGGACAAGTAACAGAATTAAGGAATGCACTTGTTATCCATACAAAACACCAACATTCTGAGTTGTACATAATTTAAAGAAATGTTTCCAGCACTTTTTTAAATAGTTATCGCCTATACCTGGAGGCATGCCTTAGCTAGGCATAGGAATGCAGTTTAGAAAAGAAAGAAAAAAAAATCATACTGGCCCTGGCTGGTGTGGATCAGTTGGTTGGAGCGTCCCGTACACTAAAAGGTGGCAGGTTCAATTCTTGGTTAGGGCACATGCCCAGATTGTGGGTTTGATTCCTGGTTGGGGTGAGTGTGGGAGGCAACTCGTCAATGTTTCTCTCGTATTGATCAATGTTTCTCTCTCCCATCCTTTTTCTAAAATAACTAATTTTTTTAAATCACACTAGAACTACTCAATTTCTTCAAAATTACTGTATAAGAATAACAACATTCAGCTGCCATACTCATTTTACACAAGTTCTATACAGCATCTTGACTTAAATCCAAGAGCAAAAGTTAAGACTCTCCTCTATTTTTGACAAACAACTGCACTTAGGTGACTTCTCCTCCCCTCTACCCACTCCCTCCGGGTTTTACAGTTTAGCCCTTTTAAATTGTTTTATTTAAAAGAAAGCAGGGCCCTGGCTGGTTTGGCTCACTGGATAGAGCATCGGCCTGCGGACTCAAGGGTCCCAGGTTCGATTCCGATCAAGGGCATGTACCTTGGTTGTGGGCACATCCCTAGTAGGAGGTATACAGGAGGCAGCTGATCGATCCTTTTCTCTCATCGATGTTTCTAACTCTCTATCCCTCTCCCTTCCTCTCTATAAAAAAAATCAATAAAATATATTTTTTTTAAAAAGGTTTGTGCTTTTATACTGATGTCACCAGTGTTAATATTCTTAGAATCTCGGGAAGATTCATATTCTTTACTGCTAATACATCATGGGATAGAGCTCCTGCTAAGCCAGCCTCAGATTTCTTCAGTTTATTTTGTGCATCCAATTTGTGTAACAATTTCATTCATGTTGGTCTCATTTATGTTGGTCCCCCATCAGTATTTCTGCAAGAATATTGTGAACATAGCCCCTGTGGCAGCTGTTGATCAGCACTTGCCTCTCTTTCTCTCCAGCAGCCTTGTCTCCATTTCTCTCCAGGCCTCCACTGGGGCTGATCAGCAGACCCCTTTGATAGGCCCAGAGACACCAACTGGCATAGAAACCAACCAATCAGGACCAAATCTGGGTGAACTGTGAGGAGCCAATGGCTGCCTAGGAGCCAATGGCTGCCTAGGAGCCAATGGCTGACGGGCATAGAAACCAACCAATCAGAACCAAATTGGCCAGCAGCCCTAACCAGTTTGGCTCAGTGGATAGAGCGTCGGCCTGCAGACTGAAAGGTCCCAGGTTCGATTCCGGTCAAGGGCATGTACCTTGGTTGCAGGCACATGCCCAGTAGGAGGTGTGCAAGAGGCAGCTGATCGATGTCTCTCTCTCATCGATGTTTCTAGCTCTCTATCTCTCTCCTTTCCTCTCTGTAAAAAAACCAATAAAATATATTTTTTAAATGATAAAAATTTTTAAAAAAACAACAAATTGGCCAGCAAAGAAGGGCAGTTGGGGGAAGATCAGGCCTGCAGGGGAGGGGAGTCAGGGGTGATTAGGCAGGCAGAGGCAGTTAGAGGCAATCAGGCTGGCAGGGAAGGGCAGTTGGGGGGCAAGATTAAGCCAGCAGGGGAGAGTAGTTTGGGGTGAGATCAGACTGGCAGGGGAGGGCCATTGGGGGTGAGCTCAGGCCAGCAGGGGAGGGCAGTTGGGGTGGACCAGGCCTGCAGGGGAGGGTAGTTGGGGGTGACCAGGCTGGCAGGGGAGAGTACTGTATTTTCTGGCGTATAAGATGACTTTTTAACCCAGGAAAATCTTCTCAAAAGTTGGGGGTCATCTTATACACCCAGCCGGAAAATATGGTAGTTGGGGGCCATCAGACCAGCAGGGGAGGGCAATTGGGGGTGAGATCAGGCCAGTAGGTGAGGGCAGTTGGAGGCGATCGGGCTGGCAGGAGAGCAGTTAGGTGGTGATCAGGCTGGCAGATGGAAGCGGTTAGGGGCAATCAGACAGGCAGGTAAGCATTTAGGAGCCAGCAGTCCCAGATTGTGAGAGGGATGTCTGACTGCTGGTTTAGGTCCAATCCCACAGTCCCAGATTGGAGAGGGTATATAGGCTGGGTGAGGGACACACACACACACACACACACACACACACACAGTGCACAAATTTCGTGCACTGGGCCTCTAGTTCTATAAGGAAAGACTTTCCATTTTCCAGCTTTCAGCTCTTTGAGAATTAACATGGCCCAACATATTCTCATCCCATCTCTGACTCAACCTATTCTCAATTCACTGTTAAGTCACCATTCTAGTCCTGAGCCTTACCTTTGACTGACTGCTAGCCATCTGACTCCTACTCCATCTCTGAACTTCACCACTCCCCAAGTTTTCCTGTCTCCTCCACCCCACCCTATTTTTGGCCCAGAGTCTGGACAGTGTACTCTGGCAGGTAGAGTGGATATTGATAGTCTGTTATCAAGAACTTTTACCTCAGAGAATATTATATCAATCTTCCCCTCCATTTAAGTATTTTATTCTCTTACATCTTTATAAATTTCTACTATTTCCCATCAATCCTAAAAGTTATAGACATACTTTCATTGCTAATCTTTCTATCATTGGCTTTTCCAATAGCCAAAACCAGTTGGGTTTTTCTTCTTAAAACATAAGTCCTGGTTTTATTTTTTTAAAGACTTTATTCTAAAATGTAGTTTTCAGAAATATGCAATCCAATGATTTTTTTTAAGTGAGAGAAAATAGGAATTAAGGGGTGGAATGAATGTTCATTTGTTTCATCTATTCATATATAAAATTCATATGGTGAAACCTTAATCTCTAATATGATAGTATTTAGAGATGGGACCTTTGAAAGGTAATTAGATCATAGGGTAGAGTCCTCATGAATGGGATTAGTGCCCTAATGAGAAAAGGCCAAAGCTGACCAGCTCTCTCCACCATGTGAAGACACAAGAAGTTGGCAGTTTTGCCCCCAGAAGAGATCCCTAACCAGAACCTGACCATGCTGGCACCTTGATTGCTGACTTCCAGCCTCAGACGTAGGAGCAATGAATTTTTTATGTTTATAAGCTGCCTTTGTTATAGCAGCCCATCCTGACTAGGACAGGAAGCAAGAATAGCAAAAGTACAATTAAGCCTGAAGTAAGGCTAGTATATAGAATGCATGTCATGTGGGCTTTGCTTGGTTTGGGGCATCCTTGTAGCCATGTGAGGAGTTTTATCATTAACTTGTCATCTTTATTCACCAAATAACAATACACTTTAAATTTCCCAAACTGAAGTAACAAAGTTAGCTACTGAAAATGTGGGATATTTTTACCATTTTCCAGTGCTGGGTGGTTCTGTCCCTGGCCTTACATAGTTTCCTCACATGCAAATGCTGATTGGTACTCAGCTGAAGACTTGCATGGACCTCTGCAGATCTCTAGAGCTCTTTCTCTCTTCAGCTGTCTCCAAGACTCTCCTGAGAATTTCAGTGGCCTTGGCTTCCCTGGCCTCCCAACACTATCTGCTCAACGCAGTGAGACCACCAGGCCCCATGCGGTTCTCCCTCCCTGTGCCATAGCCTGTCCCCAGGCAGGATGCTGGAGCACTCATAGGGCTCATGTTTTATAGTTCCCTTCTCTCAGGGAGGAACCCTGTGGCTCGCTGTCTGATTGTCCAATGTCCCCAAAAATCTTTGTTTCATATTTTTTTTGTCTGTTTCCTTAATTGCTTCATGTGGAAGGATAAATCTAGTCCTGGGTAGTCCATCTGATTGGAATCTGAAGTCCCTTGCTTTTTTTATATTTTTAAAAATTATTTATTTTGTTAATTCTCACTGGAGGATATTTTTTCCATTGCTTTTCAGAAAGGGAGGGAGAGAGAGAGAGAGAAAGAGATGAAAGAGACACATCAATTGGTTGCCTCTTGCACATACCCCAGCTGGGGCTAGGGATTAAACCTGCAACCCATGAATTGAACCCGTGACCCTTTGGTGCACAGGCTGATGCTCTAACCACTGAACACACCAGCCAGAGCTGAAGTCCCTTGCTTCTTGACAACCTCACACTCTTAAGTTCTAGCCCAATGGACCAACATGTGATCAGAACTCTCAGGAAATGCTGCGTCTTCTGGAAAACACATAAAAATATCCTAATGAAAACTCAGTGACATTTTATTTCTTCTCATTGCCTCCATGTTAAATGTCCTCAGATCTGCAGTGATCTGGGAAAGGAGATTTTGTATTATTACAAGATCAATTATAATATCAGCTTTTCATGTTATTAACTGGGCCCAAGACTTTTTATTTTCTAGAATAGAGTCATTTTTGTTGTTTGTCATGTCGCATTTGTAAGCAGTGTTTATCATGTAAACATGTTTACATCTTATGTAGATAATATATGGAATAGATAGATAGATAGATTTACTAAATATATTAAATTCCCCAATATCTGGAGACATGTAAACTATAATGATGATAGAAAAAGACAATGCCCATTAGAAAAAAAGTAAATTACCCGGGTATCAATAAAAAGCACCTACAGATTGGAAGGCATAGGTATCTCTTATTTGCACTACCAAGGAATAGTAGACCCCATACCGGATCTACCATACCTAGGAATGGCCCCTCCCTAGCCAAACATAAATACAATTTATCCAAATAGAGCTTGATTTCTCAACCCACAGCCTCTCTGGAAAGCAAGGCAGTGACCCATCATCTAGGAATGACGTCTGCACGGCCAGAGATCCTGTTCCAGTCAGCCACGTGAGACCATGGAATTGGGTTCAGAAGGGCTGAGGCAATGGAAAGTGCTTGGTTATGTCCTGAATTTCAAAACAATGGGCTCAGCTAAGAAACCGTTTTTCATTCCAAAAGCCTTTACAGCATTTATACCTTTGGATGATGGTTGTAGAAGTCAACATGTAGCGTGTAATTTTAGCTAGACAGATAATGCCTCAGGGTTACCTCATTCAAGGTATAACAGCTCCAGCCTTATCCACGGGCATCTATTGCTGGTCACTTTCAAGATTCCACTACATTTATGACTCAACTTTGTTTCTACTACTGATGGGCTCTCTCCACAGACCTTTATTCCAGTTTTCCTCAAAGAGAGGATCTGAGTGACTGGTCAGTCAACATGGATTCTCCAGTCCTGCTGGGCTGACCTCCCTCTCTGGGCCACAGCCAGCCTGTGAAACAGCTACCTTAGACTGAGGGGCCAACCTTTGACCTCAGGCAGCAAGGTCACATGGGATAAGGCCAGATCACCAGTGAGTGTGACAGGCAATCAGTCCCATCACAAACACTACAGAAGTGGACGATTTTACATAACATTTCCAACAGTACATGAAAGCCCCTTAGCTAACCTCTGTAGAAGATAAAGATGTGGGAGAGACTGCATTTCTGTCCTGAGGAACAGTGCTAGATGCTGTACAACAAGCATGTCAAACTCGTGGCAGATGGGCTGCACACCTGCTGCGAGTTTGACATGCTTGTTGTACACAGTTATGAGACAAGCCTATGAATGAACAGGGAGTGGAAGAATGGCAGTGTCCAGCTGGTGCAGGATGTTAGTTCTGCCCCCAACCAAGCCTTCACTCAACTGCTTAACTTGAGGCTTTTCCCTCATGAGAGCTCAGTAAATGATAGTTGTTAATATGGAAAACCTATCTTGGAACCTCCAGGCCTGCCGAGTCCCACCCAGTTCTGCTGGACCGTGAAGCATTGGAGAGCACACACAACCAGTCCGTGATGCAGTTGCTTTTTTGCAAATGGGGGAAAGGACAGCAGGGGCAGTCCACAGAGCTGCCACTGTCATTCCAAACCACCCCTAACTACTCCCTCAGGCAGGCACCTTGGCTGGGCTAATAGGAGGCATTCAACAGGGACTTAAGGAAGCTTAGAGTGCATTCAGTCCTCCAGTCACCCCAACCCTCTGCTTGTCAGCAGGTCAGCTGACACCATTCTTTCAAGGCCCCAGCTCCCACATCTGCCTGGGAATTTGTGGATTCAGATGAACTTCTCTTGCTGGGTTCTTCTTGCCACCTTCACCTTCTTTAAAGCCACAGTGGTTGGCTGGAGGTCTTCCTGAACAGGGAAACAGCTATGTTTCCCTGACTGTCCCCAGCCCCTATAGAGCCAGCTGTTGGTCCTCGTGGGCAGGCTTACATGGGGACTCCCACCCACCGCTTCTCTTGCACAGTGAGCGCTTGGCCTCAGATGTATGATTCCCAGGCCACAGCAAGGGAATGAATAGCTAGGAATATTTTTATGTAGCTCTGCAAACGCTGCTTGTAAATCCCATTGGGGTCTTGAGTTTAAATTGGCCCAAATTAATCTTTTCACCATGAAAGCTCAAGATCACCAGGTAGTAAGCATGACTTTGGAAAAGTCACCTTTGAAATGTAGGTAGGAGGCTCTCAGCTGTTGGTAAGTGCAGAACCAGCACTGTGGTCTGGCATCCCGTGGAACTAGGAGCAGGGCAGAGGACCAGGGCCATCCTCAGGGGCTGCCCCACTGCCCAGGGCTACAAACATGAATTATATTCCTGTGACTATATTTGGCCTAATTTCTTATTTTTGATCCATGACTGTTTTTTTTTAATGGGATGTTTTCAGCTGATGCCGGGGTTAACACCAAGTCTCATAGGTTAGTTAGGGAAGGGGAGTTGTTGTTGACCATTGTTATGCACCCAGATGTCGTGTTCCACAAAGACCACTTAGGGAGCCCCGAGACTGATGCGAAAACATACAGAGCCTTTATTCAAACTAGCTTGAGCTCCCATCCCACACACGCTCACCGACGCAGCGGCAGGGCAGGGGAGAGAGGGAGTTTCAGGAAAACAAAGGATTTATAGGGAGTAGGTGGGGTAATGTGTGATTGGTCGAGGAAAGGGTCAAGGTTTGGTTGCACAGGGGGCAGGATGCAGTTAGACTTGGGTCATTTCCTCTGCATCCCTATTGGCTGGTTTGAGTCAGTCTTGCACCGCCCTTTCAATCATCAAGCTTCTCATCCAAGGTATCTGATCCTCCCTCATGGCCCTACTCCTTCCCAGCTGTCCCGCATCACAAGTCCATTTTATTCCAAAATCCTTGACTTGCTAAGTCCTTCCTAAGTGTCTAAGAGACAGACACATGGCCTGGGAATGGGCATTTTCATAAACTCCTCAAAGGCAACGTAGGCCCCAGAAGGCTGGTGGGGAGTGTGGAGGGGGCCGGGGGGACCTGATTTTTAAAATAGGGCTTTTAAAGCCTCCAGAGCTGGCTTCTTAGCAAATGCATTGTCTCAAAGAGACCAGAGAACCTGCCAGGGACACATGTACCTCTCATCATCCTCCCACCAAGAAACCCCAAAGGAGGGAGACACACAGCTCAGAGTCACTTGTATTGGAGTTGTGATATGCCATTTGTTCATCCACGATTAAAGTTATTTACTAATCACTCCCTTATCTCTTAATTCACTGAAGGGAACTTTCCAACCTCTCAATCCAGAAGGGTAGGTCTCCTGAGCCAGGTAAAGTCATGCAAGGAAGAAGCAGTCTTTCCCGGCCCCCTCCCAAATGAAAGAGACCTGCATGGAAGCCCATAGAAGCAAGAAACACATAAACCCATTTCCCAGTCCTGCACCATCCCGTTCTCCCAGATACAGGACATGACAGCTTAGTGGGACTCGCCCAAAGAACATGGTGACTCTCTCCCACAACCACTTTGCACAGCACCAGACAAAGCAAGTCAAACTAGCACCACTACATGATTGACATGAGTGTACCCTGTGCCAGGGACTACACTAAGTGCCCCCATGCAGCACCTCATCTAAATCCTCACTGAGATGATACCACTGAGGTACACATGACAATCATCTATCACTCAGATGAAAAACAGAGGCTTGGAGAGGGTGCCTGACCTGCATGAGGTGCACCACGCCTACCTGGTTAAGCCCTCAGATCCACTCTGCTAACCACTCTGTGGTCCCCACTGGCAATCTGTTAAGTGGATGAGCCACAGCCTTTGCTTCTTTACCTTCACCTTCATTGGGCACTAGAGCAAATGCCACAGTGAGTCTAACTAAGCGCCGACCCGAGAAACTTCTGCAAGAAGCCCCTTCCTTCCTCCACAGCCCTCCTGGGGACCCCACACAATTATGTAAAGCTAAAGAGAAGTGAGCTGCAGGTTCTTTTGTTCCCGGGTAAATTCCATTTCCTTTTATATTGTCTAGGGAGCCTTAGTGATGTAACATTACACTCAGCTTATCCTGCTTTCAAACAGAAAGGTCCATGGAGGTTGGCAAATTACCATTCACAGCTCTGAGAATGATAAAGTCACAGGAGATGGCTGGAAACGGTGCACCTGGTGGCAGTAATTACAGGCTTGGGCAGGGAGGAAAGAAGGGGTGAGGGCAGCCAAATACAGCTGGGTGCGGGAGGCTAGCAGGGAGGGGGGAAGGAGGGAGCCTGTGGAGGGGCGGAAACCAGGCAGCAAAGGAGGGTACATCATCTCTTGCCCCAGCCCTGCCCCTCTATCTTTTACTCCTTACCTTGGGTTTCACTTATCTGTGGTGTGTGTGTGTGTGTGTGTGTGTGTGTGTTTTGTTTTGTTTTGCCCTTTATCTCCAATCTCTTTGTCCATCGTCCCACACCAGCACCAGATGGCCTGTGAGGATCAAAATAAAACCCTTGAGGCCTCCTCGTGTCAAACAATCCATGTTTTGCTCCTTCGTTTGGGTTCTCTGATCTGTATCATGTGTGAGAACTTGCCAGGGACACTTCAGGAATTTACTACAGAGACACTACTGAAGAGACTGGAAAACAGGAGTCATGATGTCTACTATCCCCCAAACTTTCTAAAAAAGGGTCAGATAATAAATATTTTAGACTTTGAGGTCCATACAGTTTTTGTTGCAAGCACTCAACTCTGTTGTTCTAATGCAAAAGTAGTTAGTTGATACATAAACAAATGGGCGTGACTGGGGTTCAAGAAAATTTTATTTATAAACCTTTACCCCTGAGGCCCATAGCCTGCTGCTGACCCTGGTTTATAGACTAAAATTCTAGAGTCTAGGTCTTCTTGTCTTTAGCCCTGAGTATTTAGAAACAAGCTTTTAGAATATCTAATCTAATAAAAGAGTAATATGCAAATTGACCCTCACTCTGAGACACCTAAACCATGCCTGCCAGCCAATAAGAGCAGCTATATGCAAATTAACCCAGCCAAGATGGCAGCCGGCAGCCACTGAGCTGGAATAAGCAGGAGGCTTCCATTAGGCTGGCTGGGCCTCTGCTCAAAGCAACAATGTTTCAATTATAGAAGATAAATAAACCCCAGAAACCTTATTCCAGCCAGCCTCGCTGGGACGTTGGGTCAATGGGAGCTGTGGGCACCCTGAGTTGGAATAAGCAGGAGGCTTGCCCCAGCAATGGATGAAGCTAAGGTTCCTGTCTGCCTAGGCCAGCTATGGCCTCCGGTCAAGGCAACAAAGTTTCAATTATAGAAGATAAACAAACCTCAGTTACCTGCTTCCCACCTTGGGCTAAAGGAAGCACTGGAAATCTGGATTGTCAGGGGCAACCTGACCTGGGCTCCAGTTAAAGCACCAAAGTTTCAATTTTAGAAGTTAAATAAATCCCAGCCAGCCTCGCTGCAAACAGCCTTCAGCCCCTCACCCAGGTCGGCCAGGCACACCAGCAGGTGGACATCGCCCGAGGGGTCCTAGACTGCGAGAGGACACAGGCCAGGCTGAGGGACCTCCCTGAGTGCACAAATTTTTGTGCGCCGGGCCCCTAATATATATATATATATATATATATATATATATATATATATATATATAGTTTAATTAAGCCATTGAAGAATTAAAGATTGAGCCAAATGGAAAATTATCCGGGCTTTATTAGGAGCAAACGGACGGGCTCATGGCTCCCGGGAAGGGAAGGAGACCAGTGAGGCCGCTCCCGAACCGAACTGGGCTGGGTTTTTAAGGCCTGGGGCGGGAAAGGGAGGAGAGGGGTTGGGTAGGAGGAAGTGGTCTTTAGAATGTATGGAGCTTCCCCCTCCCCCCCCCCCCCAGGGTGCTGCCAGTGCCAGGGGCTATGGATGAGCAATCAGTTCCAGGATATTGCCGTTTATGGTCAGGGTGGTCAGGCTGCACCTGGCTGGGGTGGGGGGATGGTTTATGGCTTTTTCCGGCGGGTGAATGCTTGGACATATATATTCAAAAGTCAGATAAATCTGCTATTGATTTTTAAAATCTACCTTTGAATTAAAACACCAAGAATTTCCTTCTTCCTTAGTCCTACCCTAAGGGGAGTCCCCTGGATGTTTGAATGGCAAGACAGAGGATATGGGGCCCTAACCGGTTGGCTCAGTGGATAGAGCATTGGCCTGCAGACACAGGGTCCCAGGTTTGATTCCAGTCAAGGGCATGTACCTTGGTTGTGGGCACATCCCCAGTAGAGAGTGTGCAGGAGGCAGCTGATCAATGTTTCTCTCATCGATGTTTCTAACTCTCTATCCCTCCCCCTTCCTCTCTGTAAAAAATCAATAAAATATATTTTTTTTAAATAAAGAGAAAGGATATGGGTAAAGGGATTAGAAAATAGTTAAAAATCATATTTCTCAGCTACACTATAAGACAAGCTAGCAATTCTTATCTAATTGTGGTTGAGAACATTAACTTAAAAGGGTATTTTGTATAATGTGCTCGCATTGTCCAGTTCCATAAATGCCCATCTCTGTCATTCTAAGGTCTACATTGCAATGTCGGTGTGGGCAGCAGCTGGGAGACCCCCCGCCTCCAGGACCTGCACTCACCGGCTTATTGAGTTGAAATGCATTCTCTTTTCCATTAAAAAAAAAATGCAAATTTTCCCCAAAGGAGAGATTTTGGAACTCTCCGCTTTCCCTTAAGGCCACATGAGAGAAAACTGAGAGCCAAATCCTTTGGGAAGGAGCCCACTGGTTTGAAATGGGAGCAAACTGTGTTCCGGCAGGAAGGTCCTGCTTGTCCACTTGGGAGGAAAGGACGCTGAAAGCAAGTGGAGGGCCACAGTCACTTCCTCCGGATGAGTCAGGGCTTCCTTGGGATAAGTGATAGAAACGTAGCCACACTAGGTTAGGCGAAAGGGGACTTGTAGTTCAGAGTAGCTGAACTGAACAACTAAATTAGAAGCGGGGCTCAGGATCAACGGGATCTGGCACCTGCACACTCTCCCTGGCCTCCTTTGTCCTCCATGTGGGCAGAGCAGCTTCCTCCTGTGGGAGGCAGATGGCTGTTGTAGCTCCTGCGCCGCCTCCCTTCTCCACCGCCCCTGGGAGGACAGAGCGTCCCTCTACACTTCCAGGTTTAACCCCAGGGATGCCCTGTGCAGTGTGGCTCAGTTGGTAGGGTGTCCTCCCATGAACCCAAACGTTGCTGGTTCGGTACTGGGTCAGGCCACAAGCCCGGCTGGGGTTGCAGGCTGGATCCCCAGGATGGGGCATGCAAGAGGCAGATCAATGTTTTGCTCTCACATCAATGTATCTCTCTCTCTCTCTCTCTCTCTCTCTCTCTCTCTCTCTCTCTCTCTCCCCCCTCCTCTTTCTAAAGATCATTTTTTTTTAATCTGGAAAATAAAAATAAAACCGTTCCAATTGGCCAACCTCCAGCCATGCTGCCACCAGCCAATGGTGGTCACAGCTGCTCCCACTCTCGCCATGCGGATGAGGGAGGCAGCAGGCCTGGGTGGGTCGGAAGGCCCCGTCCCTTCCCCTGCACAGGCCCCGGACAGCAATGCTTTGTGCTTGTCACGTATGAAGTTGTTTGTTCCCATGTTGACACTAAGCTGACAGATCTCTGTTCTTCTCGGGCAAATTCTGCATTTTAGGTTGAAGTCTTGGAAACCCTGACTGCCCTTAGGAGAGCGTTACGTGAACCTGTCTTGTGTGATTGGCTGGCTCTGCTGGCCAGTAAGCTGTGTGGAGCCCGCCCTTCCTGGTGATGTACTTTGTCCCCATCACGCTCTGTTTCTTCTCATGGTCACTGAGTCGGCACCAGGCAGCCCCTCAGCACCCAGCCCGGGGTCCCCGGGGCAGAGGATCTAATGTCAGTGGGACATGATTTGCTTCACGCTGAAGGTGGATATTGTGTTTTTTCACTCAGGCTCTTGTCAAGGAAAACATATCTGCCTGCTCTCAAAGGCATAGAAAATGCCCCGTCCTATATCAGCAGCTGTCGTGTTCCCTGACACCCAAGGCCCGTCTGTCCCCGGGCCTCCCAGGCGCTTTTGTCAAGGTCAATTCAGCTGATCTTTTTCCATGATAACCCAAAGAGGATTAAGCTAACATCTGACCTTTAAAGAGCTTTATCTTTGGGGAACCAGGCTAATTAAAAGGCTGCTTTTTAAAAATATTTAGACCACAGCCTAGGGCAAACATGAACACACTGTTTATAGCAGCAGAACTATCCCTAGAAAATGCCATCAGCAAGCTAATTTTACCGTCACATAGATGAACTTACTGTGTGGATTCTGGCACCAAACAGAAGTGGGTCTGATTTGGGCTCCACTGCTTTCTAGTTGTGAGTCACACCTTCGGGCAAGTGTCTCACCTTCTCTAAGCTCTGTTGTCTTCTTTGTAAAATCTATAATAATAAAAGCATAATATGCTAATTAGACTGGACGACCTTCTGACCTTCCGGACGAAGCCGGGGCTGCAAGGGGAGCTTGGGTCCCAGGTGCCAGAAGGAAGCTGGTGCTGGCAGCTGGGGGAAGGAAGGCCTACTCTTGCATGAACTTCGTGCCCATCGGGCCTCTAGTAGGGATAATAATAGTAACCACCCTGGGAGGTGGTTGAGAGGATTAAGTGAGATAGTACAGGCAAAGCTCTGTCATTTAGGGTAGCTATTAATATCACTGTGAATGTGTTTAATTTTTAAAATTTAAAATTTGCTTTACTTACTGTTGTATTGGGCAGCCCATATATTGACTGTTCAATGGGCCCTCCCTATAGTGGCTGGTTGTCACTGTGCACAGGACTCAGAAACCTCTAGTTTCAGAAATGGCTCTGCTTTGGACCAGATGTTACTAGCACCACTGCAGCAAGGCCAGCACCCAGCTGCCTTGTACTTGACCAGAGAGATACCTGATGGCGACTCTACTATTAGCAACGCCGTCTTGAGGAAAGAGTAGCATGAGAATAGGAATGGTAATATTGTCCAGAAAAGGCAGGAACATTCCTGTTCCTAAATTCTGCACATCCTTTTCATTCAAGGACATATCAATCATTGTTGAATATTTTCATCCAAAGCCGTGTTCTTTTTATATTTTTTAAATTTTTTTTATCAACTTCAGAGAGGACAGGAGAGGAAGAGAGAGACAGAAACATCAATGATGAGAAAAAATTCTTGATCAGCTGCCTACTGCACGCCACACACTGGGGATTAAGTGTGCAACCTGGGCATATGCCCTGACTGGGAATCGAACCGTGACCTTCTGGTTTAAAGGTTGACCCAACTACTGAGCCACATCGGCAGGGCAAAGCCAGGTTCTTGATGTCAGTTTTCTTTTCACTGGTTTATGATGGCTGAAGTTATCTCTTTTGCATGTTGACAAATGTCATAAAGCCATAGAGACTGTGAGATGGTGTGACATGTGACCATGGAGTCTTATGGGGAGAGAGCGTATTCTAGATTCAAAGGCCTCTAGCCCCTTGCTCTTCAGGCCTGGTGCCTGGACCGAGCTTTAACATCACCTGAGCTCTTGGCAGAAGCTCTGGCCTCACCCAGACCTGCTGACTCAGCACCTGTATTTTAACAAAATCCCTGCGTGGTGCTAATGCCCAGTCCAGTCGGAGATGCACCGCTCCCTTCTCAGCCTTAGCTGCACATCAGAATCACCTGGAGAGCTTACAGAGTACTGATGCCTGAGTTCTGCCCACGAAGATCCCGCCTTACTGGACACTGGGATTCTCTAAATCTCCCTAGAGGACTACAATGTGGCCCCAAGGTGGAGAACTTGTGCCCCGGAGACATTCTTTCCTCCTCTTCTACTTAGTCCCACCATGTTTATTTCTCCGAAAGAGAAAATCTCTCTATGTTGTTTATATCAGTGGATGGATGACCATTTTCTGGCTAGTGTTACACAATTTGATGATTCACTTTGTTTTAAAAATAACCTTTAGGGCCCTAGCCTGTTTGGCTCAGTGGATAGAGCATTGCGGGCTCTCCTCTCCCCACCCCTCCATGCCCCCAAGGGTCAGGGTGGGTACAGGAGGCAACCAATCCTTCGGCTTCTCTCTCTGTCTTTCCCTCTCTCTTTCCCTCTCTCTAAAAGGTCAATGGAAAATATCCTTGGGTGACGATTAACAAAAACTAAAATGAAAAAATAACCTTTAGGGATGTTTTCAGAGCCTTGGCCAAGGTCTCCACATCCCTCTTTTATTGTGAAGTCCAGCTCTAGATGCAGTCCTCCAGGACAGCCCTGGACAGTGCTGCCCGTCAGCATAAAGGACGGCTGCGTCCTTCTGAACGACAAGTGCTGTGGTAAACACAGTCCGACCATTCTGACGGGGAGAGGGGTGTCTGTAATGGTCATGCCCACACTCACGCTGGGAGTGAATGAGCCAGGTATGCAAGGAGAACGTCTACCTCCCAGTTTTGAGTTTTTCTAAATGGCGCAATCAATGTGTTGTTATTTAACTAAATAATTCATCAGCTTTCTTGCTTCTGTAATTCACGGACAACCAAACTTTAAGGCAGTTTTGCTGACTCAAAAAATTTGGCTGTCGTGAGCATAAAAGTCACCTGAGCCTTAGGCCTCCCAACCTGAGGACTCAGCTTAGAAGGGTCACCTGGGCTACTTACATAGATGTTTGGGCAAAGGTATTTGTGGTTTTAAAAAGCTAGCTCTCCTCGCCTTTCATGAAAAAGCTTTGTTAACGTTTAGCTTCTCATTCCATGGGTCTGAGTGGGGCCTGATATTCTATGTTTCTATCTTGAACGCGGCTGGGTCATGGACCACATTCTGAG
>PVJC01006538.1:0-54557 GCA_004026665.1 Murina feae
AGTTTAGACTAGTGGCCCGGTGCACGAAATTCATACACATCAAAAGGGAATTAATTAGAGGAAATATTTTAATATTGCTATTTGCCCTTACTATGTAATAGAAGTGTCAAAGCTGAAAGAAAATTAGTAAAATGTATATGAAAATCTCTCTCCTGTCAGAATCTGGGGCACGCTGTGGGACCCACAGTCAAGTCCCCACCCACCTACATGTGCCTTGAAATTGTGCGAGACCCAGACCAGCTGGCCCCACCCCCATCAAGCCCCACAGGGCAAGGGGCGCAGCCTCAGGTCCCCCATCAAGCCCCACCAGGCAGGGGGCGCAGCCTCAGGTCCCCTTGCCCGGCCTCAGGCCCACCTACCCTGGTGCGAGGGCACAAGGGCACAAGGGCTTGATGACTATTTGCATATTGGATCTTTATTATATAGGATACTAGAGGCCCAGATGCATGGAAATTCATGCAAGAGTAGGCCTTTGTTTCCCTGGCTGCCAGCACCGGCTTCCTTCTAGCATCCGGGACCCAGGCTGCTTCCCTCCTCTGGCTGCTGGCAGGCACCTGGGACCCCGCTGGCTTCCCTCCGGCCCCAGCTTCCTCAGGAAGGATGTCTGGAATGATGTCTGGTCTACTTAGCATATTACCCTTTTATTATTATAGATATAGTATTATATTGATTGATTTTTATATGTTATACCAACCTGGCATTTTGGGGATAAATCCCATTAGATCAAGATGTTTAATCTTTTTTAAAAAAAATATATTTTATTGATTTTTTTTTTTTTTTTTTACAGAAAGGAAGGGAGAGGGATAGAGAGTTAGAAACACCAATGAGAGAGAAACATTGATCAGCTGCCTCCAAAACCCCCTCTACTGGGATATGCCCTTGACTGGAATCGAACCTGGGATCCTTCAATCCTCAGGCCGACGCTCTATCCACTGAGCCAAACCGGTCAGGGCAAGTTGTATAATCTTTTAAAAAAATTCCTAGATTCTGTTTGCTAGCAATATGTTGAGGGCTTCTGTGTCCATGTTCATAAGAGATACTGATATTTTTTCCTTGAGATGACTTTGGATTTAGTATCAGGATAGAACTGGTCTTACACAGTAAGTAGAGAATGGGAACTGTTCCCTCTGCTTCTATTTTTTTGAAGAGTTTATGAAGGCTTGGTATCAATTCTTTATTAAAATTTTTAATTGAAATATGACATACAACATTGTATAAATTTAATGTGTACATGTAATTTTATACATTTATGTGTTGTGCTATGCTTGCCATCGTAGCGATGATTAGCACCTCTATCACATTATATAACTATTTAATTTTAGTGGTTGGAATAATTCATTTTCGTTTCTAAGCAAGTTTATGATTATAATGAAGTATTGCTGTCTGTGTTTACCATACTATACAGTAGATCTCCACGCTTATTTATTGCTTGCAAGTTTATCCACTCTTTAAATGTTTGGTGGGCTTCCCCAGGGAAGCATCTGGGTCTGGGCTTGTCTTTGTGGAAGTGTTTAGATTACTAAGGCAACTTCTCTATTTATGAAACGTATATTCAGTTTTTCAGTTTCTTCCCCAGTTAGTTTTAACAGTTGTTTAATCTAACTTGTTGGATCACAATTGTTCCTAGTGCTCCCTTGCAATTCTTTTTATTTCTGTGATGTCGGTGCTGATGTGCATTGTTGACATTAGTAATTTGAGTCTCCTCTCTTTCCCTCTCTCTGTTTCCTTTTGGTCATTCTAGCTACATGCTTGTCAATTTTACTGATTTTTCTTCAAAGAACCAACGTTGGTGTTGATTTTCTCGGTTGGTTTTCTGTCCTGACTCCATGCGGATGGCATCCAAATACTTAGTGTCTGTTTCTTAAAAGCAGGGACTGCACCCTGTAACCACACTGAACGCCCCACCAGAGCAGCCGCACATTGGGGCTGTGGCCCCAGCAGGCTCATGGCTCCTCCTTAGGAAAGGGTCCCATCAGACCCGCCCTCGCACTGCCTCATTTCCAGGCCCTGGGTTCCCAGGTGACCTGGGCAGAGCTCTGGGCTCGGCCGGTCGACGCCTCATTAACGCTGGACAACACTGTCCAGTGCAGATGCAGTGCCAGCCAGGAAGCCAGCCCTGTGCGTGGTATCCAGGCAGCACATTAGAAGAGTGAAAAGAAACTGGTGAATTACCGTTAATCTGCTTCTTACCAAAATACTTTCACGTGATCCTGTACCCACTCTAACAGTTGTTAACAGGACACTTTCTGTCTTTTCCGCATCAAGCCTTTGAGGTCGGGCGTGTTCTGCCCTCAGAGCACGGGTGCCCAGCAGTCTCGTCAGTGTTCAGTGCCTGTGCTCTGCTCGCCGAGTCCGCCAGGGGAGACAGGCAGCTGTCAGAGGCGCGTCTGAACCGGGCCTGGGGGTTGCACGCACGAGATGTTTCCCTTAGTTCCAGGCGGGGAGACTGCCCCTCGCCATCACTTTGGAAGGTAATGGTTCAGGTTTCCAGGATCCCGGGTGTTTAGCTGATTTCCGCAGCTGTGGTGACCCTTTGCCAAGACCCTCCAGTGCCCCCTTGCTTCCATCGCTGGTAACCAGGAGGTTCACCCGTCTCTCCCTGTGGGTTTGAGCACACAGACGAAGGGCACATGGGAGTCCTTGCTGCTGCCGTGGGCCCGGGAGAGGTGGCTACCTGGGGTCTGCAGTCCTGGCCACCAGGACTCAGGTGTGACGGGGCTTCCTCCTTCACCAGCCTGGGCTCCCTCCGTCCCATCACTCTGGGCTTCCCGGCCCCTCTTCCCTGCCGTGCATTCGGTTCAGATTCCCCGGAGAAGTGGACTTGGATTACTTTTTGCTGCTCCCACCTCACCCCAGGAACTCCCGTGGTGGTGATCGGGGGCGGAAGGACTCCCACAGGTGGCGGCGTGCCAGGCGTGTGTCGGTTCAGGGCGGGTGTGGGCTCCCCTCTGTGAGGGTGCAGGCTCTCGGGTCTGACTGGAGCTCTTCTTCCTCTGCATCCTCAGACTCACAGATGAGACCTGGGGCAAGTTCTGGGGGACGGGCTGGCTCACTGGCACGGGGCCCTTCTTATCTCGTGTTGCAGGTGTGTCAGCCACCACGGTAGGCGTGGGGTCATGGGACAGTGATGGGAGGCTCTCTTGGAGCCGGTCCCTGTCCCCCTCCCTGGGTGTGACCCTGATTAAGAGAGAGCTGCTGGCCACGTGGTTAGCAGCTGGCCTGCCCTAGTGATTGGTCCCACTCCTGAGAGGTGACTTTGAGCCGAGGACCCTGGTGTGGGAGTCCCTCTTCTGGTGGCCTTTTCAGGACAGCCCTCAGCACTCGCAGCTTCCCCCTAGTTTCCAGACGCCTGGGGGCCAGCTGGGCTCGGGGTCCACAGGCAGCTTCTGTGAGAGAGGAGGGGGCTGTGGGTGGCCTGAGCCCTCTGCACTCTCAGTGCCTATAGGGGCACGTGGGGTCTGGTGAGAGCAGGGACGCCCGAGGAGGTTCTTGCTGCGAAAGTGTGGCACGCGGAGGCCCCACTGTCTCCAGCGCGTTTCTGTCATTGCCGTGGCCACTGAGAGCTGCCACTGTGAGAGAGCCACGCCTTTTCTGTCCGCGACCAGGGTTGGAGGGATGTCATTCTCTGAGCTGGAAAGACTTTGCCTGAACTGATGGGGACAGGCCACACGGGGGTGCTGGTGGGCTGCCTGGTCTGGAGCCCAGCGGTTGCATAACCTGTGTCCCCAGTGGGGTTTAAATCCTGAAGCTGTAAGGAGGATGAGCCACTGGAAACCACCTGGGAGGCCAGGAGCTCCTGTGGACGGGGTTTTCTTCTGCCCCTGCCTGTCGGAGCGGCCGGGGCTCTGTTGCTGTCATCAGCTTGGGGTGCATGTCGAGCAGAGACACGCTGGCCCTCAGTTGACCAGTACTGACACCCAGCTGCTGTTCTGAGGGACGGGCTTCGTGCTGTGTTATCCTCCTCCTGCCCCTTATCCTCCCCGGGGGCCCCTCGGTCTGCAGGGTCACACTACTACCTGGGGGCCCAGCACTTCTTTGTGTGGCCCCATCAGAGAGGCTGAGGTGTGTGGATTGCTGTTGAGGGCTGTGTGGGGGTCCCGACCTCCACTGAATTATGTGGCAACACAGCCTCCACAGGGCCCCTGGGGGCGGGGCGGGCGCTGCCATCCTGAGGCCCGGGGAGGTCACACGGCTGGGTGGCGCACTATACACGGTCCTCTCGTCCTTGGATCTGCAGAGGCAGTGCTTCAGGGTTCAGGTTCAAATCCTGTGTGTCCCTTGTGGCCAGTGGCTCTGCCTCAGTGTCCCCCACTTTGGGGTTGTTGGGGTTCCAGGTGCTGACATAGGACCCCTCTGGAGAGGGGGCGCACACCTGTAGATGGGCCTCCCAGATGGAGACACCGATGGCTCAGCTAGAGGGGTGGGGCCAGGGGCTCAGGAAGGAATGGTCCCCCAGATGTGCCCCTTTCTCACCCCATCCTGGGTCTCGGCCCCAAGAGGCATCAGGCATGGCCAGCCCTGCCACGCGGCCACGTTGTACATTTAGAGAGGTGCCCAGTGATGATCTCAGGTGGCATCCTGGAGTGTGGGGGCCTATTGCCTGACCTTGAGGCCCCCCTCTCCCTCTGTTAAAGGAGGGATGCGAGGCTAGGTGTGAGTGGCCTGCCCGATGCTGGCATGGGGTCTGAGCCCATGAGGGGCCGGCCATGGACTCAGGAGCCGGGTGTCTCATCCCCAGTCCCACCTGTTCACTGTGGGCTGCCACATGGGGCTGGTTTTGAGGGACATGGCTGTCCCTTTGGGGATGGTCAGAGCAGACGCCCCCGTGAGCCCTGGCCCAGGGGTCAGCTCTGCCAGCTGCACTGTCGTCAGGATGAGTGTCTGAGCTTCTGAGGGGACCTCTTCCTTCGTCAGGAGGGAACGGTCTCTAATTCCGGAGCCTTCAGTGTGGAAAACACCTCTGTGCTGGGTAGTGACAAATGCGTCCCTGAGAATCTTCTCCAACGAGACCTCCTCATCCCGCTGGGGGCGGGGGGCAGCAGGCATCCTCAGACATGGGGTCCCAGGTGGCCCGAGGTCATCCCGAGGCAGAACAGATGCCTTTCGGAGGCAGGTGAATGGGGTGCCTTCAGCGAGGGGTCCCTGCCCCGGAGGCGAGTATCCGGATGGAAAGCCACTTTCTCATGAAATGGCCCGGGCCGGTGTGGCTTGGCGCGTGTGGTTTATGGCGGACGTGGGTTCCCGTGTTTGTGATGCAGTTAGTGGTGAGGCAACCTGGGTGTTGTTGGCTCCGTTTCTCCTGTTTCCCGGCTGAGTGCCTCCTGGGACACATGGTACATGTGCGGCTTGGACGCCCTCTTCCAGTTCTTCCCAGCTTCTGGATGGCCAGTGCTGGCACCGCATGTCCTCGCCCACCATGCAGCCCTCGCTGGGACTTTTTGCTGGCGAGGTGCCCTGGCTCCAGACTCTGCAAACCAAAGGGCCAGGTCAGGCTTGGGCACATCACCCTCCCCCCCCATTTCCCTGACTTTCCCTGAAGCTGCTTCTGTCCCCAGGACCTGCCACAGCCCATAAACTAAACGTAATTTTTGATTTCTGTGAGTTCCTCCACATCTGGTTTCTGCAGGACACATTTGTCGAGCAAATGGTAGTATTCTATCAACTCAGGATGTAGTGATAATAATTATATATCTTTGCAGGACCTTTATTATGGGCTGGACACTTTATAGGATTCAGAAGATTAACTACTTTAATCATTAAAACAACCCGAATTGCTCTTCTACATTATACCTCTTCTACATCTAAAGAAATGGAGACACATGATTAATCTAAAGTTGTGGAGGGGAAGAGCGGGTTTTCTAACCCAGGAAAGCAATTCCAGAGGTCCGGGAGTGATCCTGTCCTATCCTGATTTCAGTACTATTTTAGGAGGAGTTGCAGGTTTAGCATCCTTTATGCTGAGTTAATATCTGTATGAAGTCTTCCTCACAAGTTCCTTGGTCGAGAGCAGTTGGATCCTCATAGCTCACATTCATCTGCCTCATAGTGATCTTTTTTTTAAAATATATTTTTATGGATTTCAGAAAGGGAGGGAGAGGGAGAAGAGGAGATAGAAACACCCATGATGAGAGAGAACCATTGATTGGCTACCTTCTGCAAGTCCCACACTGGGGATTTGTACCCCTAACCCAGGCATGTGCCCTGGCTGGGAATTGAGCCTGTGACCTTCTGGTTCATAAGTCCATGTTCAATCACTAAGCCACGCCGGCGGGGCCTCATGGTGATCCTGACCTCCTCGCCTCGGTCACATCTGGCTAGTCGCACTGACCTTCATCTCCTCATTCATTTCACATCCTTCTCCTCACATTGACCTTGACCTCAAGTCTGGTTCACATCTCTCTCCCTCTAGACTTCGACCCTCACCACTTCTGGCACTGGAGCAGCTTTGCGGACTACCTGCAGTGCGTCCTGGCCTTCACGGGCATCGCAGGCTACATCACATACCTGTCCATCGACTCAGCCCTGTTTGTGGAGACCCTGGGCTTCCTGGCCGTGCTGACCGAGGCCATGCTGGGCGTGCCGCAGCTGTACCGCAACCACCGCTACCAGTCCACGGAGGGCATGAGGTGGGTGGGCACATGTCACTGTTGCTGTCCCCGTTGGCACCAGGTGCACATACGTTCGGTAAAAGTCAAATGGGTACAAATCTGGCTGCTTTCTGTTCAGTTACGTTTGTGAAACAGCCAGTTAGAGAGCAGTTTAGGCGTAAACACATTGATCCACTGATCTCTTGATGCGTGAGCTTTGTGCTTGTGTGCGACAGGTGAGGAGCTGAGACCCTCCCTGAGCAGGAAACAGGCGACGGGATCGGAGAGCTGCTCCTCCTGCATTGAAGCCTGAAGCTTCGGAGTGGGAGGGAGGGCTGAGTGTGGAATAGGGGTGGAAGGCAGCAAGCTCTGCTCACAGGAGCAGAGGTGTGCGGCCCTTGGTGGGGTGTGTCATGAGATGCACTCTCAGGATCCATGTCCAGAACATGTTGTATTGAATTTACACCAAAGTATTTGATTTGCTTTTGAGCAACTGTAATTGGTATTACACTGTAAATTTCATTTTCCATTTGCTTGCTAATGTATAGAAATGCAATTAATTTGTATGTTTCTCTTGTATCATTCATCTTGCTGAACTCATTATTTTATGTATGTTCTAGAGGCCCAGTGCACGAATTTGTGCACCAGTGGGATCCCTTAGCCTGGCCTGTGGGATCGGGCCAATACCGGCTCTCTGACATCCCCCGAGGTGTCTCAGATTGCAAAAGGGCGCCAGCCAGGCTGAGGGGCCCCACTGGTGCATGATCGGGCCCAGGGAGGGATGTGGGAGGTTGGCCAGCTGAGGAGGGACTATGGGAGGGCTCCAGGGCGTGTCCGGCCCATCTTGCTCAGTCCTGATTGGCTGGACCCCAGCAGCAAGCTAACCTACCTATCCCCTGGTGGTCAGTGCATGTCAGAGCTACTGTCTACTGGTTGGCTGTCTGCCCCTGGTGGTCAGTGCACATCATAGCGAGCGATTGAGCGGCCTTAGCATATCATTATCCTATTATGCTTTGTTTGGTTGAACGGACACAGGATATTAGGCTTTTATTATATAGGATGTATGTATATATGCGTTTATTTATATCCTCACCCAAGGATATGCTTATAATGCTTGTTTTAAGAGAGAGAGAAAGGGGGAGAGGGAGAGAGAGAAACATTGATGTGAGAGAGAAATATTCATCGGTTGCCTCCCATATATGCCACCTAGGTATGTGGCCTGACTAGGAATTGAACCTGCAACCTTTTGGTGTATGGGATGATGCTTCAGCCAACTGAGCCATCTGGCCAGGGCTAAGTGCATTATTTTTAGGAGTTTTCTTGTAGATTTTGGATTTTCTATGTAAACAATCTATACATATAAAAGGCTAAGTGACCGGCTGACTGGCTGACCTGCTGGTAGCTATGCCGCACACTGACCACAAGCAGACAGATGCTCAACACAGGAGCTGCCAAGTGACAGCAACTGTGCAGAGTAATCTCTTGCACTCCGGGACCCCTCGGGGGATATCAGAGAGCCAGTTTTAGCCTGATCCCCACAGGCCAGGCTGAGGGACCCTACCTGCCAGAGGGACCCCAGTCACTCCGCAAATGCCCTTCGAGCCCTGGCACCACCCCAGATGCAGCTGGCTGGGGAAGGACCACGGGAGGTCGGCTCCAGGGCCTGTCGGATTGTCTCGCCCAGTCCCGCCCTGCTGGCCACCTTCTAATTAATTTCCTTTCAATATGCATGAGTCCGTGTACTGGGCCTCTAATTAAATATAAATGGGGATGGTTTTATATCTACCTTTCTGATCGGTGTGCTTTTTATTTCCTTTTCTTGCCTTCTTGCACTAACTAGAATATCCAGCACTGAGTTTAACAAGAGCAGTGATAGTGGGCGAGGTGTTTTTCCCGATCATAAAGGGAAAGCATTCAGTATTTCACTGTCAGGTATAATGCTAGGTGTAGAAGTTCTCTAGTCCTGTTTTTCTGCAAGTTTTTATATTAAATGAGTGTTGAGTTTTGTCAAATGCCTTTTCTGCATTGATGGATATGATCATGTGATTTTTCTTCTTTAGCCGATCATAATTATATTCATGATTTTCAAATATTGAATTAGTCTTGCATCCCTTGAATAAAGTTCCCTTAGTCACGATGTACAAACAAAAAATAAATAAATAAATTGCTACTAATTTCTACTTGCTGATACTTCAAGGATTTTTGTGTCTGCATTCAAGAGGGAAATTGGCCTGTAGTTTTTCTTTTTCTGGTACTTTTTTTGGCTTTGGTATTAAGAGAACACTATCTTCATGAAATGAATTGGCATGTCTTCTATTTTCTGGAAGAAATAGTGCAAAGTTGGTGTTAATTGACCTGGATATCTTTGGGGAGTGTTTAAGTTATGGATTCAATTTCTTTAAGAGTTATAGGGTTATTCAAATGATCTGTTTCATATTGGGTGAGCTGTGGTGGTTTAGACTTGTTGAGGAATTGGTACATTTAGTCCTGTGGTCAAATTTAAGTATGTAGAGTTAGTCATAATACTCCCTTCTTGTCTTTGTGATGTTTGCAGGTATGCCCCCTGTTCCATTACTGGTAATTTATAGAGGTTGGTAAACATAGGTTTATAGTTGTTAACATGTGGAATACTGACTTTATTCTCGTATTATTATTTATTAATTATTATATTATTTACTTGTATTATTTGTAAATCTACTTCTGCTCACCCCTATATATAGTCTCTCTTTCTAGAAATTGGTCAATTTTATTGGTCTTTTCAAAGAATCAGTTCTTTGTTTTATTGACTTTTCTGTTTTATATTACATGCATATTTGCTCTTATCTTTATTTAATTTATTAATATGACTTTCTTTTTCCTAATGTAAGCATTTAATGCTATAAATACTCTCTGTACTGCTTTAGCTGCGCCTCACAAACTTTGATGTTTTGTTTTTATTTTCACCATTCATAACTATGAATAACTGTGCATATGTCTCTTTCAAGACTTTCCCTTTGACCTATAGATTCTTTAGAAGTGTGTTGTAAAATACCCATGTGGTTAGAGGGTTTTTTTTTTATCTTTCCATTATTTATTTCTAATTTTATTCCATTATGTTTAGAGAACACACTCTGTATGATTATAATTCTCTTAAATTTGTTTTTAATTAAAAAATATTTTTATTGATTTCAGAGAAGAAAGGAGAGGGAAAGAGAGACACATCAGTGATTCTCTATCATTGATTAACTGCCTCCTGGATGCCCCCTACTGGGGATCAAGCCTGCAACCCAGCATGTCCCCTGAGTTGGAATCAAACCGTGACCTCCTGGTTCATAGGTCAATGCTCAACCACTGAGCCATGCTAGCTGGGCTGTTCGATAAGTATTTATTAGATTGTGTTGATGTTAAGTTCTGATTGCTGTTTTCCTGCCTCATTTTTCTATCACTTGTTGAGAGAGGGATATTGAAGTCTCCAACTATAATTGTGGATTTGTCGATTTTTAGTTTTAGTTCTAGTATTTGGTTCACCTTCTAATTAATGAAATTCCTGGGAACCAGCTCCCTTGGTCTTGCACCGCACTGTCAGCAGCTTGGAGCCTTGCTGCCTGGGAAATGGAACAGGTCTCCTGGGGCGGGGCCCTGTCTGCCTTACCTTTCTGCCCCCAGGCGTATATCTTTATTCCTCCTTGACACATAAGAGGCCAGGTGAGTGGGGATACCCTACACATGTGTGTGGTTAAAGGGGTGCACACACACTACACGCACACACACACACAGCCCGGTAAAGAGGAGGGCTGGAATAATTAGAGTTCAACAAAAGCCCTGGAACTCTTTAAAAATTATTGAGCTCTAACTCACCATACAATCTAAAGTGTACAATTTAATGGATAGTGTTTTCACAGAGTTGTGCAGCCATCCCCACAGTCTAATTTTAGGACATTTTCATCACCCCAGGAAGAAATACTGTATCCATTAGGAATCAAGCCTCATTTGCTCCCAAACCTCCCTCCCCAAGCCTAGGCCACCAGGATCTGTCTGTGCAGGTTCTTCTGTTCCAGACACTTCACATGATCAGAATCACACAGAGCTTGGTCTTCGTGTCCGTGTCCCCACCGTTGGCGTAATGACGCCCACGTGCGACATGGCAGTGCTGCATTCCATTCTGAGGTTGAGTAATACTCCAGGGCATGGACGGACCACACTGTGCCTGTCCATTTTCAGTGATGGCCTTCTGGGTTGTGTCCACTTGCTGGCTGTTGTGAATAATGCTTCTGTGAGCATTCGTGTGCACGTTTTTGTGTGGACAAACATGTTCCTTTCTCTTGGGATACACCCAGGAGCGGGACTGCTGGGCCCCGTGGTAACTCTGTGTAACAATCACTCGAGGATCTGCCAGACTTTCCCATAGTGGCCGTACTGTCTGACATCCCCACCAGCTCAGCTGTGGGGGGGGGGGCGTTCTGGTCTCTCCCCACCTTCACAACCTCATTCCCACTCACGTTTTTGTTCTGGCCGTTCCAGTGCCTGGGCTCATTGTGGTTAATGCATTTTTCATTTGCATCTCCCTAACGACTAAGGATGCCAAGAGCCTTTTCATGTGATTATTGGACATTTTTGCAACCTTGGAGAAAGGTCTATTCAGATCCTTTGCCTATTTTAAAAGTTGGTTCTTTGTCTTTTTATTATTGAGTTGTAGAGTTCCTTAGATTTTTCTGGATACTAGAACCTTGTCAGGTACACGATGTGCATATATTTTCTCTCATCCTGAAGATCATCTTTGCACTTTCTTGACGTTTTCCTTTGCAGCACCAAAGGTTTCAATCCGAGAGCCCACTGTCTAACCCAGGGTCACAAAGACCTCCTTTGGGACATGTGTTCGGTGGATTTTCAATTTGGGGGGAGCTCTTGACGGGTGGCAAGGAGGGGAAGGCCTAGGCCCCTGGGAAGTGGGCATGAGCCGAAGGCTCCTGTGAGGAAGCTGGGACAGGTGCAGGCGTCTGGCTTGCATCTCCTGAGCATTGGTCTGGGAGGCGCTATCTTGGCTGCTGGACAGGCCATGGGTGAGGCGAGAGGTATTTTAGGAATAGTGATCTGGCAGCCCAGTTGAGGAGGCCAAATGGGGGTCAAGAATGAGGTCATGGGAGCAGGGATTAAAATGATGGGTTGGGGAGGGGAGGGTCAGGTGCAGGATCCAGCAGCTGGAGTTGGGGACATAATGAAAGGAACTAGACAAGAGAGTCCAGCTCCCAGGTCACCAGCCTGAGCTGGGAAAACAGCCTGGGCTCCGAAGGTGACAGGTTCCCCTCCCACTCACACTGGCCCCCCTGCAAGGTTCTCTGTGCTCGGGGTGGGCTTCCCGCACGATCGGAACCTGCAGTGGCTGGATTTCCTCCCTGGAGGGAGGCTTCCTTGGGTGAAACTCCCATGCCCAGGACAAGGCCAAACTCAACCGCTTGCAGGGGCCAGGTCTGGACTTAGTGCTCACTAGGACATCCTTGGCAGGCTGAGCAGTGACAGCAGAGCCTGAGGCTTGCCCGCCCATCCATCCATCCATCCATCCACACCATCACTGAGAGTGAGGGTTACATAACGCCCGCATCAGAAAGCAGAATTCGTGGCTTGGTGGAAGTCCCTCTGTTGAACAGATGCTCAGGGACCCCGGCAGGAGGAACTTCGTTAATATTTGACTGGCTGCTGTGCCCCTGTCCTTCCTGAGCCCTCTCGTGGGCAGCTGGTCGAGAGGCCTCTGCAAGGCTCTTGGGTTCCTGTCCCCACGCAGTGGCTGACTGAGGGCTGAGGCCAGGTGAGGCGTCTGGGCAGCTAAAAATGTCCCTGTGTGTCAGACAGAGCCCAGCCCCAGCGATGACCTCACGTCTGCACTTGCCTGGGTGAGGAGTGCACCTGTGCGTTCAGAGCCCAGAGGCACCACCCGGCACCAGGCAGGCAGCCCGCCCGAGGACAGTGACAGGTGGTCCTGGGACCCCCTCCAGCTTTGTGCGCTGCCCCCTCCTACCCCTCCTGTCCCTCCAGAAGCACTGGCTGTGTAGCACCAGGCATGTCGCTAAACCTGTCTGTGCCTCAGTTTCCTCTGTGAAAAGGGAGCCACGTAGCCCGCCTCATCTTGTTCAGGGCAGTGCTCAGCAGGTATGTGTGAGGGTGCCGGTGGTGGTGGGTGGCTGCCTTTTTCCTGGGAGCCTCAGTTCTCGTTGCTGAGCAAACCAGGCTCCAAGCTGCACCTGTCAGGTCTGGCTCAGGTCACAGCACGCCCCCTCTATGGCCCCTGACTGACCAGGGCTGCGGCTGGTGGCCCTCAGGAGCTGAGAGCCCAGCATTTGCTTCCGTTGGCACTTGTGGGATGAGCTCCCGCCCCTCTCCGATGGTGCCCCAGCATGTGAGGGGCCCCAGTGTGAGCCCAACTTCGTGAAGAAAAGATTTACAAGCCAGAGTTAGCTGGAGACCTAAGGAGAGGTAAATGCAGATGTGTCTTTGTACTGATTTTGCAGAACACACTTCCCATAAAGCTGAGCGTGCTACCTGTGCATGCAGCAGTCAGCTCACCTGCGGAGTGCGAAGTGGTGTAGCGGAGTGTCTGAGTCGATAAGGGGGAGTGTGTTTCTGTGGAGGAAAGTCCTGCATTAATGGTTTGTGGGGGTGGACTGGGTGCTGTGCTCTCATCCTCCACTTTGATTTCAGAGTGGACAAAGCAGATGTGAAGGATGGGGTGCTGTGCAGGTTCCTCCTGGGGTGTCTGACACTGCACCCTTGGGATCATTCTATCCATGCACTTCCTGCCAAAGCTAAGGACCAGGGCCTGGCCGGGGGCTCCATGGGCCAGGGTAGAGGAGCTCTAGGTGAGATGGCTGCCCCCTCTCAGCCAGGCTCCTCCTGCAGCTCACAGGGCACAGCCAGGCAGGAGCCACGACCTCTGCTGCCAGTTCTGTGGGTCCCTGTGGCTGAGGGCCGCTCTCCTGAAGTTCCTGGGTGCTGTGCCCCTGCCAGGCTGGCCCCTGGAGCAGGTGGTGGTCTCCCTCGTCTCCCCAGGGGCCCACAGCAGGTGCGTCTGCAGCCAGGAAGGACAGACCTTTGTAAGGTTGTGGGCCTGCCCTGTGCCGGCCCCGTCCCTGCCCGGAGGTTGAGGGTCCTCTAGCTGAAGGGCTTCTGTCCTTGTGCCCCCACACACAGTGACCTCACAGTGAGGGTGGGAGGGTTGGAAAGGACAGGCTGGAGCCCGGGTGCCCCTGATCCTGGCTTGCCCCCTGACCTTAGCTTGCCCCCTGACCTGGGCTTGCCCTCTGGCCCTGGCTTGCCCCCTAACCCTGGCTTACCCCCTGACCCTGGCTTGTGTCTCCACAGCATCAAGATGGTGCTCATGTGGACAAGTGGTGACACCTTCAAGATGGCATACTTCCTGCTGAACGGTGCCCCCCTACAGTTCTCTGTGTGCGGCCTGCTGCAGGTGATGGTGGACCTGGCCATCCTGGCGCAGGCCTATGCATTCTCCCGCCACCCCCCGAAGCCCACCCCCCACGCAGTGCACTCCGCCAGTGCCAAGGCCCTCTGAGGCAGCCGGGAGGACAAAGACATATGACCGCTGGCTGTAGGCACTGGCTGGCCACCTGTCCTCCTGCGTGGGCCCCTGGGACGGTGGACAGGTGGGGCCTGAGCGCCATGTCTGCACTCACTCGCTGGAGAATGGCCTGGCAGGCGTCACCCCTATGGGTGGGGCTGTGGATGTTTTCAAGGTGATGGAAAGCGGGTCTCGCTCTCACTTGCTGTCAGGGCACCTGCGGAACCTGGGAGACGCTCGCAAACCCGGGGAACGGCGGAGCAGGCCTCTGCAGTACAGGTCATGGGGCGGCTTCTCTGTGTCTCAGCCTGGATGTGTCCCGTCAACCCGGATCCGGGGTGCGGAATGAGAAGCAGCTTTGGGAGCACGTGGGCCCAGCACCTCCGAGCCCATCGTCAGAAAAGCTGAGGATGGACGCGCTGCTGGACGGCATGTGGCGAGGGCACTCTGTGCCAGGATCCTGTGTCCACGTGGAAGGGAGCCACACCAACACACATGACCTATGTCCTGGTCTATCTGGCTGGAGTGGCCTTGCCTGGGCACCTTTGGTGCGGCCTCCTCATAGGACTCCCGACTCAGCCCTTGCCCTGGGCTCGGTAGGGGGTCCAGAGGCCTTATTACACTGGCCTCCTCCCCCTGGGAGCGAGGGGACAAGCCCATGTCCGTGCCAGCTGGGCACTGATCAGCGCAAGCTCAGGGGTGTTGGAACCAGAGTCTAGAGTTCTCTCCGTGAGTCTTATAGGGCATGGCAGGGTACGAGGGCCAAGCGGGCTGCGCGTGGTTTCCCCCCTTTCCCTGGAAGTGCGCACACGTGCAGCACAGCCTGTGATGTCCACCTTCCAGGACGGGGACACGCTGAGCAGCCCCCCCCCCCCCCACAATGAGCTGGTGGGCCTGAAGTGACCTTCCAGGGTGGTGGGATGGCCTGGCATGGGCATCCCTGCCCACCGTCTCCTGTCCGCATGGTTCTCCATGTTCGCTGCATGTGGCCGTGGTGAGGTCACTGGTCTGACACTAGCACCCACATTTATTCCCGTCAGTATTACGTGAGCATCTCAGCCAGGCCAGTCCTGCACCAGCTCCCAGGCTCCCAAAGGCCAAGTGTTCCAGACGCTTCCGTGTGGTTTCCACAGGCATCATTTTCCCTTCTGCCGGGTGGAGGGGTGGCTCTCGGTGCACTATTAGCACGGTCTGTGGCTGGAGCCAAAGCTTTTGAGGTGTCTGCGGTGGCTGGTGAGAAGCATTTGAAGCTGTTTCCTCCTCCTGAGTTTTCCTCCAAAACTCCTGGATATTTGAGGATCCTGCTTAGTTCTTTGGCCTGTAAGATGCTTTAAAACACTTATTTTTAAAAAACGAAGGGAGATGTCTGTAGCAGTAGTTGCCTCTAAATTAAAGTATCAATGACTATAGTGCTGACCGGATGTGCCATGTGGGGATGCTCAGGGTCCTGTCCATGCAGCGACTTTAAACCAATAAACTGCTCGAGGGCCAAGCATGGCCTCGTGAATGGAGTCCGTGTGGGGCCCAAGGCACAGTGAATAGTGAGTCCTGTGTTCTTATTTCACCTCTGGGGTCTCCAGGGAAGGTCCAGCCCTAAGCACTGGCCTCTGCCCAGAAGTGTCCATGTTCCCTGGGCTGGACTGACATCCGTCTCAGGGCCCAGTGCCCAGCTGGCTCCCCTGGAACAGACCAGCCTCAAGGATAATGACTCGCAGGGTCCAGGGTAGATGCCTGGCTAGGGAGTTGGGCATGTCTGGCTGTGCACACAGGTGGGGCAACAGGTGTCGGATTCACCTGGTCACCCTGGGCGGCTCCATTTCCCCACCTGATAGGAGTGAGCGATGCAGGAGAGGTGGCACTTTTATTAGCTGTACTAGCATAACAGGGAAATTCTGCAGGAGGCTCCATCCTGGCCCTGCCCCTGCCCCCCACCTCCCCTGGCTCGGTCTTCCACCAGGGACCGTGCCCCAAGCTGGAAGGGATGGTGGTGGATGGATGCCTTGCATCAGTGGGGCCTCTTGAGTGGTGCAGGTCCTCCTCCGGCAGAGTCTGTGGCAACGATGTTCCAAGTGTCATGGCTCAACTGATTAAAATGAAAAAGTGCAAAGCAGCATACTTGGGAGAGTCCCATTCTTCTGTCTCTGAACCTGGGGGGCTGTGAGCCTCAATGTGAGACCTCTGTGCTCTTCTCACATGGCAGGGATGTGGGCTTCTACAGAGCTGGATGCATGGGGAAGGCATAGCCCACCTGGGTGAGATGGCAGGAGCAGGAAGGGGCTGTCCCCCTTTTCCTGGAAACTCTTCCCCCAGGACTGTGCCCCACTGCGCCCCCCTTCCCCCTCTGCTCCCAGCACCTCCAGGCTGAATAGCAGGGAAGGGTTAGGTTGAGGTCTGGGGACAGTGTGACCTTCTGGTATTGCTACAGGCTGGACGTTCTCAGGCCTCTTGAATTTATTGTTAGCTAGCCACAGAGTCAGAACTCCAAAGGGAAATAAAAGGGAGGAGGGCAGGATGGAGTACCCTCTGGGAGATTTGCTCAAAGCACAGGTTGGCTTTTAACATCACCTCCAACTCCTAGAGGTGATGGGCCTCACTGGTCGAAGCAACATGCACTTGGACTGGATAGCGCCAAAGGAGCGAGGCCTCTTAGGGCTTTGGGAGCTGCTGCCCCGAAGGTCGGTTCCTGTCCCTCTGCGGTGGGAGGCC
Source organism: Murina feae (assembly GCA_004026665.1). Classification (NCBI taxonomy): domain Eukaryota; kingdom Metazoa; phylum Chordata; class Mammalia; order Chiroptera; family Vespertilionidae; genus Murina; species Murina feae. The sequence continues at coordinate 16,840 of PVJC01006538.1, forward strand.
AGGGCTGTAGTCTGTTTCTAAAGCTTGTGATGGGCAGCCTCCTGCGATGGACAGCCCGGCCGCCCCTGAGCACAAGGTGTCCACCCAGGTCAGGCTGGCCCTGTGCGAGCCCAGGCGAGGTCCGCTGAGTCCCCAGTCTCCCCAGAGCCTTCGGGATCTTGCGAGCTGTCCTCCGTGGCGCTGGCGGAGCGCGTGCTGTCTTCACGCAGGGCGGGCTCGGGGCTGGCGGCGCGCTGTTGCTGCTCTTTGAGCTCCGAGTAGGAGCGAGAGAAGGTGTGGAAGATGGAGGTGACCGGGAAGGCCATGAGCAGGATGCCGCTGAGGATGCTGCTCAGCGCCACCACTTGTCCGGGCACGCTGCGGGGCACCATGTCCCCGTAGCCCACGGTGGTCATGGAGATGACCGCCCACCAGTAGCTGGCCGGCACGCTGGTGAAGTCGCGGCGCGCGCCCAGCTCGCGCTCGGCCAGGTGCACGAGCGGCGCGAACAGGGCCATGGCCACGCAGAGGAAGAGCAGCAGCAGCCCGAACTCACGCGCGCAGCGGCGCACGGTCAGGCCGAGCGAGCGCAGGCCCAGCGAGTGGCGCGCCAGGCGCATCACGTAGAGCACGCGCAGCGCGCGCAGCAGCCGCAGCACCAGCCCCGCGCGCTCCAGCAGCTTGTTGCCGCCCGCGCTCGCGCCCGCCCGCGCCGTGCCTCCCGCTGCGAGGCCCACGAGCAGCGACACGTAGAAGGGCAGGATGGCCAGGATGTCGATGATATTGAGCGGCGTCCGTAGGAAGGCACACTTGTTCTCGGCCTGCAGCGAGCGCAGCAGGAACTCCAGGGAGAACCAGGCCACGCACACCGTCTCCATCACGAAGAGGTTGTGGCATTTGCGGGAGCACTCGCCCTGGGGAGGAGAGGGACACGTGTTGGGGCAGGGAGGTTCACCATGATGCAGGGATGTCAAACCCAGATGCCCTCACTCCTGACCCCGATCCATGCAAGTATGCTACTGCAGGAGGGCCAGGGGTAGCCACAAAAATGCCCAATTCCTGTAAAAAAGATTTAATGGAAGCCCTGGCCGGTGTGGATCAGTGGTTAGAGTGCCCCACGGGCCAGCTGGCACTCCCAGTAAGGGTCGTGGGTTCAATTCCTGGTCAAGGGCAGGTACCTGGGTTTCAGGTTCCATCCTGCCCAGGCCTGGGAAGCAACCAATGGATGTATCTCTCTCACATCGATGTTTCTCTCTCTCCCTCCATCTACTCTAAACATCAATGGAACAAATATCCTCGGGTGAGGATTACCAACAAAAAAAGTTGATTGGATATTGGCTTCCCACAGGAGCTCAGCTGACCTGATCCCCAGCAAAACTGGTAAAGATCATTAAAAAAAAAACAAAACACCCAGCCATTTAAAGACTCTGGAAACAATCCTAGGGGCAAGAAGGAAATGCAACATCTCAAGAAAAATCTGAAAATCTGTGAAGGAAGGAAAGAGTTTGCTATTCCAACCAAGACCACTTGCCCCCCACCCCTGGGAAGAGACCCCACTCCAGAGACTGCAGCCAAGGGTTCTGGGCTCCAGCTTGGGGGGAGGTTCAGCTGCTCAGCCTGCCCCTGGGCAAGCCCCAGGCCCGTGGGATAGAGAAGAGGGGCTCAGTTGATACCATGTTCTCTGTGCTCCGAGACCTGGGCCCACCTCACACTGGAGATGAGACCACCAGGGCTTCCCTGTGCCTTGCAGTGCCCCCCACCTGGCTCATGACCCTCTGGGCACTCAGGACAGACCCTCATGCCTGTCCAGCTTCCCGAGCTCTCTTGGCAGATGCTTAGCCGGGGGAGCCAGCAGTGGTGATCTTCCACCACCCAGAGACACCAAATTGACGCCTTAAATTCAAGGGTCCTCAAACTTTTTAAACGGGGGGCCAGTTCACTGTCCCTCAGATCATTGGAGGGCCGGACTATAATTTAAAAAAACCCACTTATGAACAAATTCCTATGCACACTGCACACACCTTATTTTAAGCAGGATAGGCAGTGGCGGCAAAAACACCTGGCGGGCCGTAGTTTGAGGACCCCTGCCTTTAAATGGAGAACAGGCTGGGGGGTCAGCAGTCCGTTTTTCAATACCTTGGTACTCAAGGGCACAGAGGTGGTGGGACCCCACACGGCTGCTCCCCAAGTTCTGTCTTGAATCTTCAGGGCCAGGCACTGATGTATCACTGGTCTGCAAGGAGCTGGGCAAATTGGGCTCCCGAAAACCTTTCTCTGACTGGCACTCACTATTGGGTGATTTGTGTATTGAGCAGATCCCGGCCTTCCCATTAATGAGCTGTCAGAACCCAATACCTTGGCCTCTACGTTAATCATTGTCCCTGTAGTATGCCTGGAAACCCTGGCAAGTCTGTGGCCTCCAGACACCAGGGTGGGCTGCGGGGAGTCCACAGCTTCTGTCTCCCAGCTCATCACTCTAGACCTCTCCGGGCTGGCAGAGGGCTCCTGCTCCACATCCTGGCATCATCCCTAAACAAGAACCCCTTCTGCACCCCTCCTGAGTTCAGCCAGTGAGCAGGGCTCAGAGGCAGGGTCTCCATTCCTCTGGCCACGGGGAGGGGCATCTCCCTAGACCTGCATCAGGCCCACCGAGCTCACAGTCACGAGACCCGTTGCAGCTTGTTGCTTCTAGGTTTGGGGTGGGTTTTGTTCCCGCAATTTCTGGTGCTTGCTCATCTTGAGGGTGGTAAAGTTTTTTCCGATATTTAGGGCTGGTCGCCCCATGCTGCCTGGGCCAGTGGGAAGGCTTTTGAGTCTAGCCCTAAGCCTCCCGGGCAGCAGGGCAGGGGGAGGGGAGGCTCTGGCTTTGGCACCCCTCTGTGTCAAGTTGGGTGTAAGCTCAGAGAGGTTGAAAGGCATTCCTGATTACCTGGGCTTGGGGCACTGGTGAGAGCAGGGGGCCAGTAACTGGATTCGGAGAAAACCCGGATCCACAACTTTTCAGTCAAGAGACAGCAGGGCCCATGGGGACTGGGACAGACCTGGTTAGAAACCCACTCTCAGCCCTGAGGAAGGGCTTAGGAGGGAAGCTGCCATCCTCAGGAATAGTGGGTGATGGGGAGGAGAGGGGGTGGAGTCAGCCTCGACACCAGGTCAGAGCAGTGACGTATCTCTGACCGGAAGCCACCTGATCAGGAGCCTGAGGACCTCAAGGAACCTGCGGTGGTCTCATGATCAGCAGCCCCAGACACAACCCATACAACAACTCTTGTTGGGCTGACTGTGGGCCCGGCCCCAAATCTCAGCACAGGTGCCCAGCCAGGTTCTGTGTGAGCCCCCACGAGGGGTCTCCATCACTGTGTTTGGGGTCATGTGGGAAGAGAGACCCCATGTGCCAACCTGCAGCCAGACCCATCCTGGTGGATTCGGGAAGAGACAGGCCTGTGGATCCCCTGATACCCCCTCTTCCAGCCCTTTCCTTAAGGACCAGCTGTGCAGGTTAATTGGAGGGAGCTATTTCTGGACATTTTAACCCAGAAAACAGACCCCGATTTGTCATACTTTGACACATCTGGCCTATTTGGCCCAAACCAGGTCAGACATAAATCTCCCTTCAGCGGGCTCACGCGGTTTGAAGCCCCCACCTCTTATTTACTCGCCTGGCTTCTGCTTGTGTTTCAGACATCCGGGGCTTTGGTGAATCAGGCCTCAGCAGGTGCCAACGTGAGTTTATCATGGGTTTGAGCACCAGGTGCAGCTGCCCCAACACCCTGAGGGTCCTGCTCTGTCCAGCTGGCACCTTCTAAACTCCTGCTCAGCCAGCTCAGCACTGTTTCTGCTCCCATTTGACCGACCACGGGGTTGGACAGGGTAACCTGCTGACCTCTGCCAGGCCAGCCGCTGTTGGGGGCAGGGGCCAGACGGGAGGGCTTGGTCCCAGGTCCTGGGTATTTGGAGAGGACACAGACTCCAGCAGATGCTTCTGGAGGGAAAGAACGTGGGGCCTTGTGGGCCGTGGCAGGACCTCATTTCCATTCTTTCAGTGGTGGGGCTTGTCACCTCCACAGCACCCTTCAGGTCCCCATGGTGTACCTCTGAGAACAGGTGAGTGCTCATGCCAGCATGAGCGCGGGGAACAATACCCTCCCATCCTCGCCAGCTTTCCTGGCAGGGCCTCTGGTCCCCACGCACTGGACACAGCCTTCCCTGCAGGCACCAGCTCCCACACTGTGAGCACCACTTCCACCCTCATCCCGCCTGACCCCTGGCTCCAGACCTGCTCCCAGGCTCCTTAGCCTTCCCCAGCCACCGCTGTGTCCCCAGGAGAGTGGGCCTTGGCTTACGGTGAACATCTGGCCCAAGGGGCAAACTTCCCCGTTGGTGAAAGACCACAAGACACTATGCCCTCACAAGTGACCGCCTGGACCTGGGTGCCCACCTGCAGAGTCTGCACAAGTATCTCCAGGGACTCAACCCCTGCCTTTGGGTCCCAGCTCCTTTCCTTATAAAATCTGTTTTATTTCCAGATCGGAACTGGGCCTCTTCTAATTACTTGTGGCTCAAGAACCAAAAGACAGCTGCCCCCAAGAAAGCAGGTCACTGAATGTGAGCTAACTACAGACACACTTATGAGGCCATGGGAGGGTGGGTGGCTGCCCAACAGCATCCCTAAACCTTCTGTGGGTGGCTCAGAATGTTCTCCATGCCCACACGGGGCAGGTGGGCTGGATGAGCGCCAGGAGGGCACCGTCCACACCAGGCAGAGGCGGCCCAGGGCACGGACCAGGCTGGTTCCAACACCAAGGATGGTGACAGCTGGTCCAAGCCAACTTTTGGAAGAGTGTTTTTGAAACTGTTTTTGGAAGGCATGGCCTCCTGCATGGTATTCACTTGGCACTGTCCCTGTTTTTATTTTCCAGTGAAAATGAACAGAAGCTCAGGGCCAAATCTTTTCAGTAACAGAGGCTGTGGGGCGGACACAGCGGACTCCTGGGAGAGACCTGGCCTCGGCATGCGTTCATCCCCAGCTTTGTTCTCATTTCAGAGCATCAAAAATTCAGTGGCATGAGCCCTGCCAAGGACAACGCTGGTTCTATTAAACCAGGAGATGGAGGGAGGCCAGTGGGGGTCCTCTCTGTAAGTCAATCGGTGAGGCACCAGCTGAGCTCCCTGGAGCTGCAGCCTGGTCCGAGGTTCTGGCTCAGAGTTTCATCAAGGACCTGGAGTTTCACAAGCTCCCCTCTCCATCTAACGCGTAATTAATCCCCACGCTGTTCACATCCTTTTAATGCCTCTGTATTTTCTGGACATTTTATCCATCAATCCATCAGAAATGTTGTGTAGCCAGCAAAATGGACCCGTAGGGCGACTGTGCACTAGACATGGTGCAGATAAACCCTACAGACAGCACCTACTCCTATGGTCTGTTTACTCTTCATGACCGTGTGCTGATCTGTGTTTAGCCCCCATTAATACCCAGAAGAAAGTACTTAATTCACTTCACTAACTACGAATTTAGAATAATTTGACTTTGAACTGAATTGAGTTTATTTTTTTCCAATTAACTATGGGAAAGGCTTCTGTAGTACAAACATAAAAGTAGGAATATTCCATCGACTTTAGAGAACAGATGGTTTAAAAATAGCACCAGTCACTTGCACAGCAGTGAGGAATGTGCTCTTCCAGTCACCTGCGCTGAAGCAGGCTGTCAATCGCTCTCCTGTCACCACCCCGCGGTTCTGTGCTGCCTCCGGAAAGAAGTAAATAGAAGTGCCTTACAGAGTGTCCCACACGCTCCCACAGCTGACCTAGCTGGTCTTCCATCTGCCCTGTGAGCTCACTCCTGTGGGAGACATCCTGGCTTGGGAACAAGAGGGAACGGGGACCGCCAGCCCCATGGGATTCGGGCCCTGAGAGGTGGCTGCGTCAGCCTGATGTTCACAGATGCAACCCCCTGTCCTCCTGGGCCATCCATTCCTGTAGGAGTGACCAACTCTAGTTGCTACAGACACAGGCGCACACCATGATTACAGGTGGCAGTGCCCGTGAATGCACGAAGAGGGCGTCCACCTCAGGAGAGAACGGCTTCAAACCACGGTGCTGATTCTGAGTCGCAGAGAACGGCACATTGGTAGCTGCTGCTCTCCACTCAGTTCCTTCACTTTGGCCGAGTGTCTGTGGGAAAGCGCGGTGCTGCCTCCAGTCCTCCAGACTGTCTGCCAGGGCACACACACTGCCCCCCACTCCCTGCTCCCAGGCAGCCTGAGTCCCACCTGCCCCACAGGGCGGAGCATTTGCTTTTTGGGGGTTTCTGTTGTGGCTTCTCCAGAGACGCTCAGGGTTGGAGGGGGGGGTCCCCTGCTTGGTGCCCAGCCAGGAATTCAGTAACTACCACACTCAGGCTCCCTTCTACACAGCAAGGGTGGGCACCTCCCCAGCCCCATGACCACAGCATGGAACCACCAGGGTGCCCACCGACCAGACACCCAGGCTTTCCAACTGGTTCTGCAGGAAGTGATTTTTTTCAGGCAAGAGAGACTTCCCCTCCACCGCACTGTGCATTGGGCAGCCAGAGGCAGTGGGCACCTCACCAGCCAGTGCCCATGTGCCCACAAGACGAGCCAAGGTTTTCTGTAGGACTCTCTGAGTGGCCAGCTCTGAATGGTTGTCCTGAGCAAATCCAGTCCTGCATAGCCCGGCGGGCGGCCGTGGGCACAGCAGGCTTGCTGGCTGCCCCCTCCATGTTCCCCTGTTCCAGGACCCTCTCCGGGAGCTCTGCCTCGCTGGTCCAGGCTGTGCGCTCACATTCGTCATTGGTGTCATCACGAATCTCACCGTATGGAGGACAACGGCTGTAGCGGCTCAGTGTCCGGGCAGTGACAAAACAGAACCCACACTGGCCGACACCTGCAACCCCACCAGCCACGCGTGGGAGGCTCACGAAATCCCTGCTGGCCCTTGGATCTTGTTTGCTCTTGCATTCTTTACTGGAGAGGAGAGATGCCGCAGTAATTTTCAGGCCTGGAAATTTTGTTTTTTTCTTCTGTCAGCATCTACCCCGGGCTCTGTGCCCTGATGCTGCTTCTGGAACCACACGCCCCTCCACAGACCCGTCCCGAGGCCAGAAGCTGCCTGCAGCGTGGCCTGTCCCGAATGTCTGCTCCGTTCCCAGCAGCTGCTCTGAAGTGAGGACTGGCTATCCCATCCCAGGCCCACCGCCCTGGCTCAGGTCCACGCAGAGCCCTGGGACACGGCGGGCGCCACGAGTCACAGAAAGCGGTGCATGTCGTGGCCTCCTGTTCTTGACCAGAACCTCACGTGGGTGACCTCCGAGCACTGACCGAGTGCCGGACACCTGCGCGCAGTGCCGGTGCGTCTGGGGACCCCTGGAGCCTGCCTGCACCTCCTCGCTCTGTTTTCTCAGGGGGACGCCTGAATGCAGAGCATCGTCCAGACAATGGGATATCGTGACCTGGACTGAGAGCAGGCCAGAGACGGAGCTCCCCTCGAGGCTGTGACCACGAGCGATTTCCAGTTGGGAGGCTTTAAAAACCTGTCTTATTCCCGTTTTCGGTAATTTCCCTAAAAGTGTTCAACTCCCGAACACCTGGTCTGAAGGGGCTCTCATCCCGCTGAGTGGATCTCAGGGCCCATGTTATCAGTCTCTTCTCTCACCTTCGCCCCCACACGGATCTGCTCCCTGTGGGTCCCTGGCAGGGCCAGGGTGGGAGGCGCTCTGGGAGCTTCGTGAGCTTCGTGAAGGAGTGTGACTGGTTTCCTGTGCCCTGCAGGTGGGCTGTTGGGGAAAAGCAGGACTCAGGCCCGCTGGGCACACCAGCTCCGTCAGGGAGGCAGCGGGGAGGGTCCCGTGGAGCCCAGGCCGAGCCTTCCCAGATGCTCTGCTCTGCGCTGGCCTCTGCTCTGCGGTGGCTGTGCCTTCATCCAGAGGCCACAGGGGTGATGGGAGCTGCCTGCAGCCCGAGGATCCCAAGGCCCCAGGAGGGAGGGGGAGGGAGTGAACTTGCTGCTCTGAGAGTTGCCAAGACTCGGGAGCAGCCAAGATGTCCCTCAGCAGGGGAATGGATAAATACACCCTGGCCCACCCAGACAACGGGATATTGTTCGGCAATGGAAAGAAATGCGCCATCGAGCCAAGAAAAGACCCGGAGGAACCCGAAATGCACGTGAAGTGGAAGAAGTCAATCTGAAGAGGCTCCATATTGATTAGAATTGCAACTGCCCTCTGGAAAAGGCAAAGCGACGGAGACAGTCACCAGGTCAGTGTTTGCCAGGGATCAGGGGGAGGAGGGTGAACAGGTGAGCACAGGGGGTGTTTAGGGCAGTGAAGTTACTCTGTGCGACACTGTGATGGGGGATACATGACTTTATACATTTGTCCACACCCACAGGTTGTACTCTAGAATGGCCCTAAAGTAAACCAGGGCCTGTAGGTGACAAGGATGTCTGTGTCGATCCATCAGTGTAACATGTCCCACATGGCGTGAGACATGGATAATGGGGAGGCTGTGCGGGTGGGGGTAGGGGGATACCTTTCTGCTGTGACCCTAAAACTGCTCTAAAAAATAAAGTCATAGAAAACAGGGGGGAAATCCTATAGTTTCTATTCTAGGCATTTGAGCATAGGTCTTTTTTTTTTCAGATAAGCACAAACTCAAAACTCATATCCCTTATTTTTTTGATGCCAAATTTGTGCAGAAAGTAGAGGGGGAAAATGTTCTGAGCTTCATGTTTATCCCTTGGCACATCTGACTGTTTTCAGCTCCTCTAAGAGTCCACGGTGGGGTCTCCATGAGAACAGGCAGCGGTTGCTCAGACATGGGCGCTGATGGCCGTCTGGGGTCTTGGACTACGATTCTGGGCAGCGTGGCAGGGGTACAGGCACCAAGGACAGGGCTGATGCCTCGGAGGACATGGGCACCCCTGCCAGGTGCTTGCCTCCCCTCTCAGCAGCAGAAGAGGCAAAGCGAAGGGACCTGAGCCCCGGCAGGTCTGGCTCCCGACAAGGTCTGGCCATGGCTTGATATTGCCACTGGATTTTGCTGACTCCTGGTGCAGAACGTTGCCAATGGGCCCTCCAGGACAGGAAGCTTACCCAGCAGATAGTTAGTTCTCTTGGTCCCGGAAGTCCCAGACCCCAGGGCCCGCAGATCTGGGGGCTGGTGAGGCTGCTTCCTGGGTCGTAGACGTTGTCTGTGTGTCCTTCTGTGGCAGGAGAGGAGCAAGCTCTCTGGGGGCTCTTTAATGAGACTTACAATCCCAGTCATGGGGGCTCCAACCTCATGACCAAATCACCTTCCAAAGGCCCCCCTCCTGATACTATCGGGGAGGGGGTTAGGATTCAGTGTACAAATTGGGGCAACATAACATTCAGTCCACTCTGCCTGCTCTTTCCCAGGAAATCGGCTCCTGTTGCAGAAGCCCCTGCTCACCCAGGGCGCAGCCCACATCTCCGTTTTACGGCCTGCGTTTAGGGCAAGTGATGACAGGCTTCATGCCACTGCTCTCAGGAGGCCCTTCAGAGGGTGCCCCACAGATCCCCAAATGCCACTTGTTATCTCTCAGGGCCTGGGCTTGAGGGGTGTGGTAGTGAACAGGACTTCCCACCCGAACCACAGACACATGGACCAGGAGAGAGCGAGGGCAGTGGTTAATTTCACGTGTCAACTTGACTGGGCCATGGGCGACTAGACATTGGTCAGACATGATTCTGGGTCCGTCTGGGAGGGTGCCTCTGGGTGAGGTTAGTGTTTGAGGTGCTGGGCTCCAAGTAAGCCAATCGTCTGCTGGTGTGGGTGGGCCTCGTCCAATCAGTTGAAGGACTGAACAGAACGGAAAGGCTGACCTCCCTCACATGTGGGCCCCCTGCCTGAGTGCTGGACTGGAATGTCTTCCTTGGGTCTTCCTGGGTCTCCAGCCTGCCTACCCCGGGTCTCAGGTGTTCTCAGCCTCCCTCCTGGTGCGAGCCAACACTTTATAAAATGTAAATATACGGGCGGGGCAAAAGTAGGTTTACAATGATTTGCATGTAAAATACTACAATACATAATAAAAAGTAATACAAGAATTGTTTCGCCTATTCACAATGTAAACCCTCTTTTACCCACCCTGTGTAGTCTCTCCTGTTGGTTCTGTTTTCTGAGAACCTAATACAGCTCAGAGACAGCAAAGCTCTGCCCCAGGAGGAGGCTGGCAAAACTCGATGTGTGCCCACAGGCAGCAGAAACTTTGTCACCAGCTTCCCATGCTGCTGCCAAATGTTCTCAGTGAATTCAATCACTGAAATCCCAGTCGTGAAATCTATAACTAATTATGTAGGCCTTGGTTTAATCACATGGGTTTAAAGGAAGAAAATCGACTCACCGAGCCAGACATCAGCTGCAGTGAAAAGGGCTTGACAGCTTCTGAGCAGCACAGCCCCACCCTCGGACCCTGCCGTGGAGGGGCGGTCTCCCGAAGGCTGGCGCACACAGCCTGCCCGCCACCCACCAGACCCCGGTCTCGGCACGGGAGCTCAGCACGGTCTCCAAGCAGCACCCTGGCCACCACCACACAGCAGAATCCCCGAGCTGTCTACTGGGACACCAGCGTCTGTCCACACCCTCCACTGTGGGAAGGCCTCTCCTCGAGGCCATGCGACAACACCCACAACCGCCTACCCCTGGGCCTTGACCTCCCCTGGCACTGGAGAGAACGCTAGACCCAACGACTGTGCCACTGTCAACCATTTCATCCCAGACACACACTCTCAGGGGAATCAATACTCGCTTTCAGGCTATTCCACAGTAGGTGGGGTGCTCTGGTCACACATGCATGCTCGCCTGGTGCCCCGTCAAGGTGCCCAGGCCCTGAGCACAGCGTGTTAGCCCTGGCCGTGTGGCAGGCAGAGAAGCGCAGGCTGCAGACCCACTGGAGAAGCCACAGAGGCAGCGGGAAGTGGGGGTCTCCTCTCTGGCTTGGGGCTTCCTCAGTGACGGTGACAGACACCACCTCCAGCTCCGACCCAGGGCCTCCAAGCACGGGGCATCGAGACATCGGCTTGTCTGCTGGCTCCAGCCGCGGGGTGCGTGCGCGGCAGGATGTCTCTGGTATCGAAGCTGTGACCGTTTCTCCTGAGGACAAGGCAAGGCCCCGCTGTGTGGGCTGTGTTAGAAGGTACATGTTTGGGTCAGAAGACCTAGGAGACCTTCCCGTGGATGTTTAGGGCTTTGGTATTTCTACCCCAAGGCTGGGGTCTGGGAACTCCCAAGTTTTCCTTCCTCAGAAGCCATGAACATGGCGTGGATGGTCCTGCTGTGAGGACTGGCGCCGTGAGGTGAAGACCTTCTCAGACGGGGCAATGTGGGTCCTGGGCACATGCCTTCCAGGTCCTGCAGGTGGAGGCCACGGCCCTGAGGGTCCCATGCAGCTGGGGGGACATGGGTGTGGTGGGGACAGGGCTGGCGGCCTGCTCCCCTCTCTCTGGGCTGGGGGTGCCCTGAGGAAGCACATTTAATTTTGTTGAAGAGGCTTTGTTCTTAGTTCTGGGAGCTGTTGGTGACACATGGTGCATGTTTTGCCCAAAGATAATTTAGGATTGAGTGTTCCACAAGTTTTCTGGGCACTGTTCCCATGCCTTCCCGTTATAGTCGGGCACATAACAGGTCTTCGCGCCTTAGACACTTCACCTTATTTCCAAGGGAAGCCACAGTTCTTTCCAGAGACTCTGCCGCGGCCAACTCTGGCGTCACAGCACCGAGTCTCCGCTCCAGGTTGCCGTGCCCTCAGAGCCCCCCAAACAGGAGGTGGGACTCCGTGTGGAAGAAGAAACATCTCACGTCCGCTTAGTGTGAGATCATGGGCACAGCACAGGGCGCGTGGGCACGGCGGCGTCCCAGGGCTGTCAGGGCGAGGTGCTCACTGTGACCAACAGTGTGGTGTGGGCAGGGTTGCTGACCCAGAAGGGGGCCTGGAGGACAAGCAGCAGAAGTCGAATATTTACATGTCTCCACGTAAGCTGTGGGCAGCTCTGTAAGCCAAGAAGACATCCATGTCCTGGCCCCGTGACTGTGGCTGTCACCTCCTATGGCGGGAGGGCCGTGCAGGTGGAATGAAGACAAGGACCCTGAGCTGCAGGGAGTCCTGGCTACGGGGGGCCCAGTGCAGTCACAGGTCCTCCGGTGAGGGAGGCCGGGGGGGGTGGGAGATGGTGACAGAAAGGACCAGAGTGATGGCTCTGAGGATGGAGAAGGGGCATGGGGACAAGCTGGAAGGGCAATGGGGGATTCTCCCTGGAGCCTCCATAGGAACCAGCCCACCAACTCCTGCACCTCAGCTCCCCCAGACCCCAAAACTCATCCTGTCTGTGCAGAGCCGGGCGTTAAGAAGGATGCCCTAGCCCCAGGTCTGGAGCCTTCTGTGGAGGCCGGGCCCCCTCAGGGTGGGAGGGGCTCCTCCTAGAAGCCCCTCCGTCCCATCCAGAGCCCTCGGTGTGGGTGAAGTGGTGCCTGTGATTGGCTGTGCATGCTCTCCGAGGCCCAGAGCACTTCGTGTTCTTCACGCTGCCTCCATCTCTCAGTCACGTTGGCAGCAGCACTTCACACAACAGCCACTCATGCCAGAATAATGGACCGCAGACCTCCTAAGGGCGGTGCCCCGGCCGTACCCATATTAACAGCAGCACAGTCACAACAGCCAAGAAGAGGAAGCAGCCCAGTGTCCACTGGTGGAAAGGTGGATAAGCCCAGTGTGGTTCATTTCCACAGTGGATGCTATCCAGCCTTAGAAAGGAAGGAGATTCTGATACATGCTACATGGATAAACCTGGAATATCATGCTGAGCAAAATAAGCCAGTCACAATGGGACAAATGCCACAGGATCTAGTTATGTGAGGTGCCTGGAACGGTCAACATCGCAGAGACAGAAAGTGGACGGTGGGTCCCAGGGGCTGGGGAGGGACCCTGGGGAGCTTTCATGGGGACAGATGGTGGCGGCGGCTGTATACCACTCTGAGTGTACTTAGTACCACGAAACAGCATGTTTAAATATGGTAAAGACGGTAAGTTTTGTGTATATTTTATCACACTCATACACACGTTGATGAAACATAAAACGTTTCCTTCCCACGGCAGTGACAACATTCACTTCTGACTCAGCACCTCGGATGAGCAGTGGCCCAGGTGCTTCATAAAGTCCCCTCCCAAGGTCGTGGACGGCACATGTGCTCACCAGCACTGGGTTAATGCTGTTTAATCTGATGCCTGGACGGGTCAGACAGCACCCTGGCAGTGTGAAGTGGTGCTTTGGGAAATGAGGAAGGTTAGGGGGACAGATCAGAATGGTGGGCGACTTGGATACATACACACACACTAGAGCAGCGGTTCTCAACCTGTGGGTCACGACCCCTTCGGGGGTCGAACGACCCTTTCACAGGGGCCACCTAAGACCATCGGAAAACACATATTTGTAACTAGAAATAAACATTTCACAATATATAATTACATATTGTTTTTGTGATTAATCACTATGCTTTATGTTCAATTTGTAACAACGAAAATACATCCTGCGTATCAGAAATTTACATTACGATTCATAACAGTAGCAAAATTACAGTTATGTAGTAGCAACGAAAATAATTTTATGGTTGGGGGTCACCACAACAAGAGGAACTGTATTAAAGGGTCGTGGCGTTAGGAAGGTTGAGAACCACTGCCCTAGAGGGTTCTGCGCGGGCTGGCTTGGCCTCAGTGGTTGAGGCAGGCCTAAGGCCTCCTGCTCTCTGACCCTCATCCTGCATATTGTATGGCATTATTGTTACTTCGAAAACCGAAATGTAAGTGTCTTCTTAGCAGCATAATCCGATACGTGGGTCTGGTTAACACAACTGGAAACAGACAGGAACCACATAGGCAAACAGTGAAGGATACCAATCCACTGTCCTGCAATTTACATTCAAATTTAATCTGCAGTCAGGGATGCCACAGCTAATGTTCCAGGAAGACACGGGACATCTCCCTTCAGCTCCTCACTGTCAATAATGAGTGGACTCCCCCCCCTCCCCCACACCACGAGAGCTCTGGCATAACCTCCCTAGCATTTGAGGCTCCGGCGATGAGCTGCCCTGCCCGAGGAAGGGCTCAATTCGGAGCAGTGCCCAACTCCTGGCAGGTGGCTGCTGGGGACGGCGGAGGGGTTGGGGCAGGCGGATCCCCAGCCCTGCCCGCCATAAGGAAATGCAGGCTCAGCTTCCAGGACAACACTCAGCAATGTCCTTCAAACCCTGGCGTGCCCTGTTCTTGTAACTCACCCACTCGGACAACACAAACCCAGGCTTCCCTGACCATGTCCTGAACATCGAAGCCCTGAGTTCACAGACGCTGACATTTCCACCCACGTTCCGTGCTGCCACTCTCACAGGGCAGAAGGCGGATGGGAAGTCCACCCTGAGCTCAGGAGTGACCCGGAGCGTCTGGACAAAGTCAGCCCTGGCTTTGCCTGAGGTGAGAGGCTGGCCCCGGCTCACGAGCCCTCAAAGAGGCCACATCCTTTAGGTCCAGGATGACGGCACATGAGCACACAACTCCCCAGACCTTAAGATACTGAACGTGCTAAGCCCCTTGTTGACCAAGCTTCCAGCCCAGCCTGGCTGAATTCTTGGAGATGGCTGTCATTGGAGTGTCTCCTGTCAGCGCACAGCCCAGCAGAAACGTCAGCCTGGGAGAAGGGCTTGCCCAGGGCACGTTGCCGAGCAGGCCAAGGTGGGCCCAGCGCTGTGGGTGCAACCACCAGCGACAGAGGGGTTTCCTAGACCCCAGCTGCCTCCAGGCCCCGGACTCCGTCCCAAATCCAGGCCTAGGCCGTGCCCGCCCCCTCCCCCACCCCCAGCCGCCCCATCCTTGTCCAGAGCACCCCAGCCCAGCCCCAGCTCCCAGCCCAGCCTTGGCCTCGCTCACCCGCTCCTCCTCCGCGCGGATGTCCGGCATGGTGCTCAGGCAGAGGCCGACCGCCGTGACGGCCACGAAGGCCACAGACACGCAGGCGAACAGCTTGCCGGCCAGCCCCGAGTGCGGGTTGTCCACTACGTCGCGCAGTCGCCGACGGCCGCGCGCCAGACGCCCGTGGGGCGTGGCCAGGGCGCAGCCGGGACTCCCTGGCCCCGCGCGCTCCGCCGGCCCCGCGCGCGCCTCGGCCGCCTCCTCCTCCCGGCGGCGCAGGCGGCGCAGGCAGCAGCGCTCCAGCCGCGCCTCGTCGATGCCCCAGTAGGCCAGCTCGTCGCGGAAGGCCAGCGCGCACGGGCCGCGCAGCAGCCGCAGCTTGCCGGCGCGCAGCAGCGCCACGATGGCGCGGAAGGCGCACGGGCTGCGGTCGAAGAAGAACTCATCGCGGCTCACGTCGTAGTCGTCGCACACGCGCAGCAGCTCGTCGTGGCCGCGGCAGGCGCGCAGGCGCTCGAGGCGCGCGAGGGGACATCGTGCCAGCGCGGCCCAGGCCAGGCGCACCCTGCAGCCGCCTACGTTGATGATGACGTGCCGGGCGCGGGCCCCGCCGCCGCCGCCAGGGGGCTCCGCGGGCCCGGGGAGCAGGGCCATGGCCCCATGCGCAGCGCTGGGGTCTGGAGGCTGGGCCTGCGGAAGGAACGGTTCGGGTTAGGGTTGGGGACACCTGTCCACGCATGAGACCCTGGGCTTGGTGACCCGGCGGAACCGAGGACTCCCTCCCCGCATACCTGCCGTCTGCTGGGGGCCCAAACAGAGGACCACAGCCTTTCCTGCAGACCCAGGTTAAGTGGCGGCCTGCCTCAGTTTATCTCCTAGACTAGAGACTAGCTAACCGGCAGCCAAAGGAAGCCCGCCCTGCAGGGGCTCAGGAGATCTGGGAGGGGGGGGCGGGGGCAGACACCAGCTGGTTACCTGATCACCATCCAATAAAGATCAAGGGGGAAAGAGGGTGGTTTTAAATCTGAGAAACTTTATCATCCCAGGCCGGGTGCACGCGGCTTTGACTCCAATTTTCATGTCCCTCCTCCCCCGAGCCCCGTACTAAATTGTAGAACAGGCTGGCTGACTCCTTTTGCAGCCAAATCAAAAGTGTGCTCTTTATGGGTGGAAATATTCACCATAGTAATCATGAAAAGATCTGGATAATCTGTGGGAAATAAAACATCTCAAATTCCCACAAGGTATTACAGATGAAAGTGCAAGGGTGTGGGGTCTCTCCAACGCATTCATTTCTGCCAGGTAGTAAGTCGTACAACCCCGAGACAGGAGGAGGAAGTTCTGAACAAATCCTACAGGAGGCAGGGACCTTGTTGGGCTGCACCCTCAGTGAAAGGGTGTCTAGGGGAAAGTGTTATCTACTGGTATAGAAAGGTTGTAAGATTTCTCTGCCTGGTTCTAGGTAAAATAAAACCAGAGTATGTATATGAGAGTATGTGTCTATTCCTACACGCACAGTGGGTTTGAGGTTGGAATTTTGGTCTATGCAATGAAAAGCTAAGAAATTACCCCCATAAAAAGTAGTCTCAGATGGGTGACATCTCTGCCGTGTGCGTTAGAACCAAACACATATATGGTCTGGAGCAGTGCTTCTCAACCCGGTGACTTTGTCCCCAGAGGCGTTTGGCGAGGCCTGGGCACATACTGATTGTCATGGCTGGGTGTGACTTGCATTTAGAGGGTAGAATCCAGAGTTCTGCTAAGACCCCCAGCGTACAGGATAAAGGGCTGGGATCCAGCCCAAAATGTCAACAGTGCCACTGTCTAGAGCAGTGGTTCTCAATCTTGGCTGCACATTAGAATCACCTGGGAATCTTTTTAAAATCCTGATTTCTGGGCCTCATCCTCCGGAAATTCTGTTTCTTTGTGACTAATGTTGTGGCCCCGCCCCATAACAAAGAAACAGAATTTCTGGAGGATGAGGCCCAGAAATCAGGATTTAAAAAAGATTCCCAGGTGATTCTAATGTGCAGCCAAGGTGGAGAACCACTGGTCTAGAGGGCCATGCTTTCAATTCAAGTGTCAGGATTCCCTGACAGATGAAGCCCCAGCTAAGATGATTTCAAACCCAAATTAGAAAACAACAACACTCAAGGCAACCACCCACATGGGCAAATATCAGCAGACACATGACTGATAGGATTAGGATCCTAGGAGCTTTAGTTGATAGAATTATCAAAATAAAGATATGACGGAAGGAATTAAAAGCACAGAGGAAAAAAGGCGTGATGAAAAACACGAGGAGGATCTAAATAAGTAACGAAGCTTCTAGAAAGAATAAACACAGCCCAGAGATAAGACCCAGCCTGGAGATGAGGCTGGGCCTGGGTGGCGCTCCCTCACAGGTCCTCACAAGGAGTCCATAGGAGACAGACATCATGGAAAAGCCACACATGCGGAGGAGAAAGCAAATTTATCTGTTACCAGGAATCCCAGAAGAAGAGGCAACACTCAACCAACGGAAGAAATGTGTCAGGATTTAGAATTTCCAGTGTTAGGGATGGTGCCAGACAGGATGAGGAAAATTCCATGCCTGGTGCAGGGGGAGCCAGCGAGCTTTAATCCCTAAAATAAATGCGTGCAGTGGGACCTGATGGTGTTAAACTTGGGAAGTAAGACAGCTTTTTTTTTTTTTTTTTACTGGTGGGGAAAGATGGGTTTGAGTGCTGGCGGCCGCAGGCCCTCCCTGGCTGTCTTGGCGATGCTATTTGCAGCTTAAATCCCCAGAATGCTTGGTTACTGGGGCTGGGTCACACTCAGTGGGTCACAGCAGAAGGCCTGGGTCCACTCCTTCCTGAGGCAAATGCCCTCAGAGGCAGGAGAGGCCTCTTCCCCATCACCCTGCTGTTTGCATCCTGGAGTCCTGCCCGGTGCAGGCTCACCACCCGGTCCCTGGAGCAGCTGAGCCCACTGCCCACGCAAGCCGAATGGAACCAGCACCTGGCCGGGAGCCAGCACCCTCAGCACCAGCACCTGCAGCACCAGGAGGCTCCCGGAGAACAGAGCAAACAAACGGAGGGAGGAGGCGCCAGTTAGGGACAGCCTTTCCTGGGGGACTTCAGAGGCAGGGCTGGCGGAGTGAGTGAGTGTGTGTGGGGGTGTGCGTGCGTGCGTGAGTGTGAGCTGTGTGCAGGGCTTCCTCGTCCAGGCAAAAGGAGAGTGAAAAGGAGAACACACAGAACTGGAATGGGATCTCAAGTACCGGAAGGTTAGCCCCCAGTTGAAGAAATACTTACTCTATAACTGAATTTCCCATCCTGCATTTAGGCTTAAAAACTTTGACTGGAACGGACTAAAATCTCTGTAGTAGAGGCTCCAGGGTCTATTTCTTCCCTAATCTCAGGACAGCTCCCCCAGGCAGCTTATGGGGAGACCACACAGCCCCCAGCACCAGAGAGGGGTCGGAGAGGAGCGGAGGGTTGCTGGAGGCCCCACTCAGCTTACGGATGAGCAGAGTGGGGTGGAGAAGGGAGATGGTGGCAAGAGGCAATCTGCCCCTCACAGCCTTGGACTTCCTAACCTTTGGGGCAGGCGTCGCAGCGGGAGCTGGAGGGAGGTGTGGAGAAGGCAGGGAGGAGCTCCTGCCACACACTTGGTCTTGCTTTTGAGGTGAAGCAGCTGAGCCCAAGGACTCAGCTTCGGTTGCCTTCTGAGGGTCTGCCCTGTGGTAGGATCTCATGAATCCGTTGTCATTTAATGTGCACACGAACCCTAGGCACCCACGTGAGAATGTTTTAGGAAAGATCACCAAGAGCGAAGATGTGTCATTAGAGACTGACTGAGGCTAAGACCATCCTCACCCCGTATTCCAGCGACCATGTGTGGATGCTAAAGTTGGACAGTGAAGAAGGCTGATAGGAAGGAATGGATCCATCTGAAATGTGGTGCTGGAGGAGAGCTCCACAGAGACCCCAGACCAACAGAAAGATGGACAGGTGGGTCTTAGAACTGAGTCTGAAACATCACTGGAGGCAAAATGACAAAACCGAACAAAATCTGTCTTCTGGACAGATCAGAAGAAGGCAGGTTCTTTGGAAAAGACAATAATGCTGGCAAAACAGAAGGCGGCAGGAAACAAGGAGACCAAAAATGAGATGGCCTGACTCCATGAAAGAAGCCACAGGCTGAGCCTAGAGGAGCTGAGCAGGGCTGTGAGGACAGGACACTGTGAATGCAACCCATTCACGGGGTATCCAGGAGTCTACCCAACGGCATGTAACACACACAGGACCCTAAGAAACAGCTTCTGTTGGCTGCATCTTACAGATGGTAAACCGACGCTCAGAGAGGTTAAGTAACTGCTCAGTGGCAGCTAGGATTCCATACCCCATTATCTTCCTCTTTGCTTCACGGAGGTTAATCCAGGAAATAATATGGCCGGGTCACCTGCCTGCATCTACTTTTGCCTGATCAGTTACTATGTGAGGGAGTTTGGTTCTTAATTGTAATAGTTCTTTTTTTTATCATTATTTTTTTATTACATAAAGTTTTACAAAGATTAGTACATATATTTCTTTTTTCCCCTGCCCCTCCCCAGCCACCCCTACCCCCCAGTGTTTTGTGTCCACTGGTTATGCTTAAATGCATGCACAAAGGTCCCTTGGCTGATCTGTTACCCACCCCCCAACGTCCCTGTCCTTGTTGCTGTAATTTGACAGTCTGTTTGATGCTGCTCTGCCTCTGTATCTATTTTTGTTCACCAGTTTATAATGGTTATTATTATTATCCATAGATGAGTGTATAATAGTTCGTAATAATTAGAATGGCAGTCCACAAACTAGGTGATGAGTCTTCTTTTAAAAAATGTATATTCCCGAATGTATTTAAAATTTTTATTTATTGACTGATATTAGAGAGAGAGAAAAAGGGAGAGAAACATGATTTGTTGTTCCACTTATCTGTGCATTCGTTGGTTGATTCTTGTATGTGCCTTGACCAGGGATTAAACCCATAACCTTGGTGCATCAGGACAACACTCTAACCAACTGAGCTACTCAACCAGGGCTGGGTGATGGAACCTTAAGCCTAGCCAAACTGCCACAAATTACCATCTGAATGGAAAAAAAGAGTTTATCTTGTATATTTTGCTCATTCTCCATGATGACATCTCTGTAGAGTTTACTGCTCAGAGGGGTTGGCACACCCCCTCTCATGGTGGGCCATCGCCTCAGAATTGGGATGGTCCTGCCAGCTAGCAGAAATCTCCTGAACGGAGCCTGCAATGTGGCCAGGCTGAGCTGTGGTCCTGCTCTGGCTCCTCAGTATGACTGTCACCAGGTCTGGATCTCAACTGGTGTCCATTGTGTCCCCTCCCTGCTGCAGGGGACATGTGGCCTCATCTGCTGACAGGGCTGATCCTGACTGGGGGCTACCAGCATTGAGTGGGCAGGGGTCAGGGTGCTGCTCAGCACTCCACAGGGCACAGGACACCCACCATAGATTCATCCAGCCCAGATGTCAGTGTGCTGAGGGTGCCCTGTTCAAATGTATCTGCCTCACTAAGTAAACAACTCACTAAATTAGCCATTCAAGGAAAGAAGTGACAAAATGCTGGATATCCATTTAGACGCTGGTAGCATCAGGAGGCTGTTGGGGGGCCATTGGCCCCAAGCTGTAAGGAGGCGGGTGGGCTGCCACAGCGAGGGCGTCACAGCGAGGAGGAAGCCCAGTGGCTTGGTCTCAGCTTCAAGCCCACTGCCCTAAGATGTAAAAGGTTTCACACTATGGATGATGCAAGATCCCTCATCTAGCACTTCGGGCTGTGATACACTGTTCTCTGCCTCCATTTTGGTTTTTGAGCCTTTGCAAATTTGGTCACACTCATTTACCTTTTTCCCTCACCTTCTCTCTCCATCAGCCACCCCGGGACCAAAAGTGTTGGTTTGTGGGAAAGGTGTGAGGGACCGACACAAAGACGATTTCTCACCCCGACCCACTGGCTGGTGTGGTCTCCCTCCAGGTGTTTGCTTCATTTTGCAGTTGAAACGCTTCCCTCGGACATGACACATGGGAGAGCACAGGAAGCAGGCCGTGCGACGATGGGGAAGAACACGTGGCCTAAATCAGACATGCTTTCCTTCCACTGACCTCAGCCGAGAGGTTAAAATGAAGATACACCCACCTCTGCTCGCTGTTTTCACTTCTTAGGGTCCTCCCAGGACAAACGTCATATGAATTACAGATAAAATCGCCTGCGGGGTGAGAAAAAAATAATAAATAGCGAACCAAGGTAAATAACTACTTTTAAATAAACCATGACTCTGCAGGAGGTTTTCAGAGTCTTAAAATAAAGGACTCTTAGGTCGTTTCTATAATTTCTTTCTGATTGTTAAACGTATCTCTGTTCAATTATTTTGCTTTGAAATGGATTTATTTTCTATATGTCAGGGCTGCACAGATTACAAAAAGCTTCTGGAGTGTATATATGAACAGAACTGGAAACGTGCTAATTAGATCTATTTTCAGCCATGCTGTGGAGGGAAATTGATGATTTCTTTTCAGTTATGATTTATGAGAACCACATATAATTCCCAAATCTATAAGACACACAGAAATTTGGTAACTAATAACTTATCCATAAAGCAAGGTGCACACATAGCCCAGCTGCATATAATAGCCCTAACTATTTTTAAAATTAAACTTTTAATTTTGAGACTGTAGAGATCCTTGTACTCTTTACCCAGGTTGCCCGACAGTGGTATCTTGCAAACTGCAGCCCAACCTCACAGCCAGGAGGCCGTACTGACACAGTCCAGACACGCTGCTGTCCAGTCTAAAACCACGCATCTGGTCTCCATCTCTGTACTTCTGTCGTTTTACGGAAGGTATAGAATGGACTCACACGTTATGTACCCTTTCAGGACTGGCTTTTTCCACTCAGCATAATTCTCTGGAGAGTCACCAGGTGCCTGCTGTCTCCACAGCCCCCCGTCCCTGCCTCCCCGGTGATGCCTCCAGTATGGAGGTGCTGAGTTTGCTGAGCACCGCACACGCTGAGGGACAGCTGGGCTACTTCCAGGATTGGGGTATTATGAGCAAAGCTGCTATAAACACCTCCATAAAGGGTTTTCTTCCTTCTGGGATAAATGCCCGGTGAAGTAGGAGTTGTTTTTTTTTAATTTTTGATAAAGTCCAATTTATCATTTCCTCTTTTATTGACTGTACTTTTGGTGTCAAGAATAATTTGCCAAGTCAGACATCCCAAAGGTTTTCTATAATTTTACTTCTAAAACATACAGTTTTACTTTTAACCGTAAACCATTTTGAGTTAGTCTTTGTATAAGGTGTGGGACTCAGGTCAGGATTTTTAGTGTATGAGTGACTAATTGTCCCAACACCATTATGTTGAAAAGACTATCTTTCCTTCATGGAATCACCTTTGAACCTTCGTCAAAAATCAGCTGGGCACGTTCGTGGGCATACACGTCTGGAAGTTCTCTTCTGCTCTAGTGATCTATGTAAATCTCTCTCCACCAATGACACAGTCTTGATAAATATAGCAATACAGCAAGTCCCGAAACTGGGTGGACTGATTCCTCTGACGTTAGTTATTCTTCTTTTCAAAGCAGTTTGACTCCTCCAGTTCCTTTCCGTTTCATACAAATAAACTTTAGAATATTTAGTCTAAGTTTACAAAAATAATCTCACCGGTCTCCTCACATACAACCCTGTTACAGTCGCCTGGGTCTCCTTACCCACAATCGGGCAGAGCCTGTAGAATCCCAACATGCATACTTGCATGGACTAAGTGTGTGTCTGTGCCTGCACTCCAGTATAATACTAGCAGCTAAATCTGTTTTAATGTATAAGTAAGAGAAATATAATTAGTATGTGTGTTTGCAGATGTACTTTTAAACCCATTTTTGTCTGAAGTAACTATTTGCATGTACAGTTTTGCTTCTGGAGCCCAGAACAGAAATTCCGTCCACCCACCACCTCCAGCTCCCAGCTGCGGGCATGGCCGGTGGGTGATGGAGTCATCCATCTGCTTACTGGTGGGCCCTGCCAGCAGTTTGGAGGAGATGTGATCCCAGAAGGAGGGTTAACTTCCTTCCAGCAACCCCCAAATCCATACTGAGCATCTCTCCTATCAGACGGTCTTGGGGTCAGTGAATGGACCCTCTGTGTGTCAAGGGACCCCAGGGCTGGGCTCCTAATGGCTTGTCCCACTCCCATCATTACTCACATGGCTGTACATACAACACACACAACAGCTCCTTTATGTCCTCGATAGTCTTAAGACTGGGAAGTTTGAGAGCTGCTGTCCTAAATGACCGAGTCCCCAGCCTGCCCAGTGGTGCGGCCTGAGCCCCCTCTGGGCCCAGACGACTTCCCTCCCAAGAAGTCTTGGGATGTAAAGGAGAAATTCTCATGTTTCCAGGGGTCACTTTCCTGCCCTCTGTGCACCATGAAGGGGGTGGAGGGAGTGCGCCCCTTTGTGCCCCAGTGTCCTGGCACCTGAGGGGGGTGCGCTGCCCTGAGGAGAGGGAAGTCTAGAGCAGCCCTACCCAGGATTCCCTGAGCCTTATGTGAGGGGCCCCAGGAGGGGCCTGAGACGTCCACTGTGTCCTCATGAGAGATCAGCAGGTGCCCTCCCACCCCAGGAAAAACAGGCCGCCCTCCAAGGCACCAAAGAGCACGTCTCAGGTCCTTGAACACACAGTGAGGGTTTGCCACAGCAAATGTTCCAGATACCGAGTTTTCACCTTGAAATCATGGCAATTCTTAATTGGTCACTTCTTTTCAAGTCCATGTTATTAAGCAAGTGTCCCTCAGGGCCGAGGCGCTCGGCAGGCACAGGTGGAGGTCACGGCCCCTCCGTCCCCAGCATCGCTGTGGGACAAGCAGCAGAGCAGCCCCACAGCTGCCTGGTTTCTGCGAAGCCGTGACTTCCGCAGAGACGCTGCCACTGACTTTCTGTAGACGTCAGTCTTCCATTGAGGCCTGAAGAGCTACCTGCATGTGAAGCCCTCCTGCTGCAGAACCGTCTTTCCCTCTGACTGCAGTGTTCTTGACTCATCCACAGAACAGAACCCCCGACACTCTGCCCCAGGCACGAGGGCCACTCCCTCCCGGCGCTGGGCCAGGCTTGGGTGGGAGAGCAGACCCGCGGGACGAAAGCCCCACAGTCCTGATGGATTCCTCACAAAGGGCCTGCGTCTTCTTCTGCGCACGTCCTCTTCAAGTCTGGGGCACGATGCCCGTGACGTGGTGCTGGACAGCAAAAGCAGGTTCCAGCACAGACGTGCGGCTGAGTGTGTACACATTGTTTCTCTCTGTGGTTGGGCAGGTGCTTAAAGCAGCTTCTGAATGGAGGGGATGTGGGCTGTGACATTTTAGGTGATTTATATCTTTTTGTTATGTTTCTCTCTCCGGCTTTGTGTTTTTGTTTTTAAACAAAACATACAAGTAATTTTAATACCTAAACTAGGGGCCTAGTGAAAGAAATTCGTGCACTGGGGGGGTGGTGGTCCTCAGCTCAGCCTGCCCCCTCTCACATATGGGGAGCCCTCAGGGGGTGTCCTACTGACGGCTTAGGCCCGCTCCCTGATCCCCTCGGGCCTAAGCCACAGTCTGGCCTCTCTTTGTGGGGAGGCGACCAGGATAATCAGGGGAAGCCACCAGCCCCATCACCCTGCTGCTGCAGCCACTGCCAGTCACCACAGCCATAAGGTGTTTTCATCAACACGGACTCTAGTCCCTTCACCATGAAGAAATGACAACTTTCTTTAGGCATTTTTAAGATGTGTCTTTCATAGGATATGACATTTCTTTCTTCCTTTCTTTTTTATCCTCACCTGAGGATATGTTTCCATTGATTTTTTAGAGAATGTGGAAGAGAAGGGAAAAACAGAGAGAAACATCAAAGTGAGAGGAACACTTTGATTGGTTGCCTCCTGCATATGCCCTGACCTGGGCCTTGACCAGGGAGGAGCCTGCAACCTAGGTACATGCCCTTGGTCAGAACTGAACCCAGACCCTGCAGTCAGCAGGCTGAGGCATTATGCACTGAACCAAACCGGCTAGGGCAGGATATGATATTTCTTAGCCTCCAGCAGTGGACCTTCATTTTTTTTTTTCTCCAGGAGTGTGGTGGAAAACCCTAGATTGCCTTTTTGGATTCTTATTACCCAAGTTACTAAGAATATTACCAGTGGCATACAGGGAGCTTAGCCAATGAGCAGTAAGAAAAGGTGTTTCCTCTGTAGTTCACTCCGATCACTGGGTCCACCCCTGCCTAGGCCTGTAACCTCTGGCCAAGGATGCAGGCCCGGGCAGGGGACCCTCAAACCCCTCCGATCACCGGCTTCACAGAGCTCAGGCCTCTGTAATCACCACCTCTGATCCTGCCCCCTGCCATCGCTGGCTCTGCCCTTCCCCACTGGCAGCCTCTGGCCAAAGGCTGCAGGCCTGGGCAGAGGACCCCTAGACCCCTGCTTTGTTGGCACTACTGGTGCCCAGACCCCTGTGATCGCAGGCTCTGTCCCTGCCCCTCAGATCACTGGCTCTATGGAGCCCAGGTCCCTGCGATCTCCGGCTTTGCCCCTGCCTAGGCCTGAAGCCTCTGGCCCAGGTCTTATGCTTGGGTAGGGCACCCTCATACCCTTGCCCATGCTTGAGCCTCTGGCAAAGTCCTCTGGCCTGGGCAGGGAACCCCCAGCCCGCTCTGATCACCTGTTCCACCCCTCAGGCCCCTGCCTCCCCCGCCACTTGTCTGGCTAACAGGCCTGACCACTTCAGTGGAGGGGCTGAGCTGGACTGGGCGTCGCCACCTTTGTCACGGAGTGATGCCTAATTTGCATATTACTCTTTTATTAGATAGGATAAAGGAATACCATTATTCTAACTTTAGAGGGGAAATGACATCATATAGTTTTTATACAATGAGACTGAAGTTCCATAAAATGACAGTACGATAAATATACCTTTGTGTTAAATCCTTATTGGCTTTAATATCCTGAGAATTAAGCTCTAAGACTCAAATTGATGTCAGGAAGCCTGAACCCTTTCCACATGGGGCAGCTCTCTGAGCAGCAGCTGGGATGGACAGGAGAGATCCTTTTGTATCCACACATCAGCCCCCTTAAAAGCCAGTGTGAGTAATACTCTGTAGCATACTGCTTCCCAAACAAGAAGGCTGGGGATTCCAGGAGGAGATTTTTCCAGTCACTCCGATGTTTCCCTTTTCCTTGTTGTAACCACATGATCATAGTAAAGAAATGCAACTTTTGAAAGAAGGAATTTAAAAAATCTGTGACGTCAGGCAGTGAGAGCGACCCAGTGTCCCTGTGTCCTTACAGGTGAGACTCTGCCTTGCGAAGCTCCGTCGTTCCTTCCATACGTCCTGGGAACCAAACGTAGACTATTTCCACCGTGACCACAAAGCGCTGCTTCTACATTCTGGTGAACACACATTTGTTGTCTGCCCTGTTGGGAGACGCCAGCTGGGGTGGGAACACGGGCGTGGGCATGCAGAGGGTCCAGGAGCTCGAGACCCTTCTTACCGACCCCGTGTGTCCGGGGCAGAAAGAAACGCAGTCTTAAGAGAGCAGCGTGGGTTAGGCTGCGCTTGTGGGAGCTCAGCAGGAACTTCAGTTCATCGGGGGAGACGATCTACTTGGGAGTGAACCGGCGATCACTTCATTTTTATGTAATTTGACTCTAACAGCCAGAGTTCCAAAAATACATAGTTGTATCACTTGTTTCAGGAACATATTTTCTTCAGTTCAAACAGTTTCTAACTTGAAATGCATGTTTGTTAGGAAAAGTGCGGAGACCTGGCTCAGGAGGATGAGGGGTGGATGAGCAGCAGCCAAGGCCGCCTCGTGGGGGAGGACGCTCTTCCTGCCGCACTGCACCCCCTCGCCCGTGGTGTCCTCCCCCGTGGGCCCCGCCTGCGGCTTCCGCCTGCACTTCCGTGGGGATGACAGAGAGCTGCGGCCCAGTCCTCTTTCAGGGTGCCCGTCACATGGCTCCTGGATGGGAGAGCAAACCGGTTTGCAGCCACTGAATTCCCGCTGGGATGAGCCCGGAGCCTCTGTCCTTGGCCCAGTGACCCTCCCCTCTGACGGACTCACGGTCAGTCTGTCCTGTGAGGTGGTGGCCAGCAGGGTCACGGGGCAAGCACCGCAGGGAGGAGGTGAGGTGGGGACCTGCTTCTGTCCCACAGCCTTCTTCTCTCCTGGGAGGACCCAAGTCCTGCCCCCATAGGTTCACGGCACCCTCCCCAGGACCGGGCCCTTTACAGGTTCAAACTATGAACAAATGAAGGCCAAGGCCACCAGAGGGTGGAGGAGGTGTGTGAGGAAAGGCGATGGGATCCAAGGCCCTGGGCGGGGAGGCTGTGGGCAGCTGTCCTGTGTTCGCTGTGGGGCCAGTGCGGTGCTGAAGGGACGACAGACACAAGGCATCCTAGTGAGCTCAGTGTGACCACTGACGAGACACCACTGAACACCTGCTGACTGTTCAACAGCGTGTGACGGCCTGTGTGACAGCCGTGATGGCCATGTGACAATTACATGTGACAGATGTGTGACAACGGGGTTTGAAAACCGTGTGATATGTGTGTCAGCCTGTGTGACAACTGCATGTGTCAACATGGCTTTAGGGCCATAAACAGAGCCGACAGAGACTGGAGCTTGGGAGCTGCCCGCACCAGGTATCTATCTGCTTTGCTCGAGAACAGAACCAGTGACTCCTGCACTAGCGAGCGTGTCCTGTGGTCCCGGGTTTCGCCCCACAGAGCCCAAGCCACCTCCCCGCTCACCCAACATGCCCTCAGAGGTGTGCACGGCTCCACCAAGCTCAGCCGCACCCCCAGCGCCCGCTCCACAGGCCCCTGAGAATGTCTTTATGGGTAACGTAACGTTCATGAGAAAGAGCGAAGGACACACTGTGCATACCATGCGCACCTGCGTTAGCATCCGCTCAACTCAACTTTAAGTGGGCCCGTCAGCTCCTTCTGGAAAGAAACCAGTGAACTGGGGTCACCTGAGCGTCTCGTTCCCACGCCATCGGCATGATGAGCAATAATGAGCACAGCACAGGGTAGAGGAGAGCAGGGGCCGTGGACCTGGGGGCCCCGCGGCTGGGCCCACGGCCGAGGGAGGAAGGGCCACCCAGCGGGCAGGTACGCAGCCCCTCCTGGTTCCCACAGGGCAGCGGCTCCGCTGTCTCCCAGGTCTCAGGCACTGCAGCCCGCCACGCTCGTGTGTCTGAGCGGGGTGTCCAACGAGGTCTAGAGCCTTTTGGGTGCAGATAAAAGTCCGTGGTTCCCAGGATCCCGGTCATCAGACTACAGCTGTGGGCTCTGCCTCGACCTCCTTATCAGCACTTTGGACTTCCCCAAACCTGTCCCCTGAGCCCCCACAGCCCACCCCACAGAAACAGCTGTCTCACTGGGACTAGTGGGTTAATTCAGCCAAAACGCACCATCATACGAACCCCTGAGATTCAGCCTCTACCAACAGAGGAAGTCACCACGTGTCCATCCGGCAAAAGCCCCACGAGTTACGTCAGCAGCCGGGCACCAGAAGAGGGGCCTCCCAGGATGGGCGTGAACTTCTCTCTGATCCTGTGAGACCTCAGAAGGGAATGTATGGATGTTTCTTGTTCTTCTCTACATGAATTTGCTTCAATGAGCCTTAGAAATTCATTGCCATAAGAAATAATGTTCCGTTGATAAAACGAACCCATGGGAAAAATGGAAAATTGGACAGTACAACGAAAAATAAAATAGAAGGAAAAAATACCTTTAATCCCATCACCACA
The DNA here is from genome assembly GCA_004026665.1 of Murina feae. NCBI lineage: Eukaryota > Metazoa > Chordata > Mammalia > Chiroptera > Vespertilionidae > Murina > Murina feae. The sequence goes on from PVJC01006538.1 coordinate 45,580, forward strand.
GACAACCACCATCAATGCTAGTCTGTGCATGGTTTGACTTGCTGGGCCAAGGGCACAGGGTGGGGGGGGATGGACAGGGTGGGTGCGGGAGGAAGGGCACCCACATCACAGAGGCAGGGAGCTGCCCCGGGGCAGAGCTCACTCTCAGCCTTCTCTGTTTCTCTTTCCAAAGTGCTGCTCCCCTCTCTCTCCCGTGAAGTCAACAGTAAAACAGGCTTAGCCAGACCAACAGTGGAAAGAGTTTGGGGAGTGCACTGTCTGACTGGACGGCATCAGAGTGCATGTGTATGCAAATCTGTGTGTAATTTGCGTATAAACGTTGACAGTGATTAGAGCATCAGCTCTTGCACCTAAGGGTCTCAGGTTCGATTCCCAGTCAAGGGCACATGCCCGAGTTGCAGGTTCTATTTCCGGCCCAGTCGGGGTGTATGCAGGAGGCAACTAATTGATGTGTCTCTCTCGCATCTCTCCCGCCCCCCCATACACACACTCCTCCCTTCCTCCCTCCTCCCCCCTTACCTCCCTCCTTCCCTTCCTCTCTCTAAAAATCAATGGAAAAAATATTCTCAGATGAGGATGAACAACCACATTGAAACAGACAGAAGGAAATACCACGATAAATTAGGATCCATTACCTTGACACACAGCACTGCACAAGGTACAAACACAACCCAAAACACACATGCTTTTCCTTAACTGATGTTTCCAAGTCTCCTATGATCAAAGGTACTTCTCTGACACAGAGGACACGCTACAACCGGTGGTTAAAATCATGACCGTTTCATCCGGAAAACAGAACACATTCTCTTCCACGTGTCCCTGGGGCTGGCGCTGTTTTTCGATGGCACATTCTCTTGCTGTGGCAGTCTCCTCACAGCTCGCACAGGGGCCCATGTTTCCTGGCAGGAATGAGCCCCAAGGAAGCCCGCCCCCATCCTTACAGGTTTCTCAGAAAAACAACACGTCAGGTTTCCCAGAGATAAAACCCAAGTTGTTTATCCTGAGTGTTGCCCGCCAGCTCCCACGCGGCTCCATTTCCTGAGACTCTAGAATTTTCTACTTCTAATTGGCTGTGTATTAAAGAAGCCAATGATCTATATTTCCTATCATTCCTCATCTAAAAGATGTATTTTTTTTCTTTTAGTGGAAACAATTTCAAGGAAATTTGTTCACAGTCAGAGACTATCCTTTTCTTGAAGCATCTGTGAACCAGCTAAACACTCCGGAGAGGAGATGAGTGACATCAAGTCCCACTTCACCAAGGCTCATGCAAGATGGCTCGGCCTGTGACTAAGCAGCTAATTGGATAACAGGCAGTGATTTTAATGCATTTTAGTTCACATAAGCATTTCAGCCCGTTGTATTAATTGCTACGATGTGAAATGAGATATCCAGATGTAAAACTTGACATGCACTATTTTTCCTGTTATTCTCCAGAGACACTTCCCCCAACCCCCCAAAAAGAAAGAAAACAGGAGGGGAATTCTCTTACTGGCTGTTACCAGCTTCGTTTGATCCCGGTAAGTCCAAGGAGACGACCAGAATCTGCTGGGCAGGAGGGCTGCAGCTCAGCAGGGCACAAACTCCGATTCTGTCACAGGGGCTGGGGCAAGACTAAGTTCTCTTGGAAATTTCTAGAGCTCACCAAGCTGAACTCTGAGGGAAGGAGATCTGAGTGCCTCTGCACTTATGTAGTGGGGCCCTGGGAGCCTGGCCAGCGGGAGGCAGACCCTCTGTCGCCCACAGCCTTCCCAGGCCAGAGAGAACGGAGCCAGGAATGACTCCTTTACAGGAAAGAAATGCACCTCTTCAAGCTAGAACTTAACAGAAACGGCTGCATGGGTTCAGATTAGCCTGAGGGTTTTGAGGCTCTGCTGGCCCCATAGTTCCAGCCTTTGATTTTCATGTGCTCAATACTCCTGGAGTCTAAGATAAGACTTAAGTGCCACCGGTGAAATACTTGAGATGGTTAAAAATATCCAGGAAGGTCATTGCATTCTGGGAATGCTGCCCTGGGCACGGTCCACTCCTGCGCTAGCCTGCCTTCCTCACCCAGCCCCGTCTGTCCTAGTGACCCGAGCCCAGGTTGAGGACAGAGGAGGAGTGGCCTGGAGGGTGTGCCAGTGAGGCAAGGGGAGGTACCCCTAAGTCAAGAGATGCCCTGGTTTCCAGGGGGAGAAGTAGAGGAAGCAGAGCACAGGGACCTGCCCCCCCTCCACCCCACGTCCAGGGAACAGGGGACCTCAGAGCAGTGCTGGGAGTGGGCCAGGGAGCCCTGGGCCTGTACAGTTTTGCTCTGTGAGTTGTCAGGGTCTTTCTGCATCAATTTAATAAAGTGACATAGAAGTTTTCTGTACCATTTATACATTACACTTCAATTAGTCTTTTTCTAAACACACAACCCAATAAAAATCTTCGGTGTTTGCATTTAGAACTGAGGTATCCCTGACTTGTTTTTTTCAGGTTTATCCTCTGCAAGTGAGAGGTCTGAGGTGGCAGTTAGTCCTTGTCCAACTCGGGAGGAAGTAGAGAATGAGCGTCAACAGAGCGACCCGTGTCTCATGGGGCCTGGGACGTGCACACCTGCCTCACAGGAACAACAAGGCCCCAGTCTGTGTGTCGCTGGTCAGTCCGACCTCACTCATCACATGGAAAGGCTGAGCTGGACCACTTATGTGTTTTTTTCTTAACTGATTTTAGAGCAGCGGTTCCCAACCTTTTTTTTTTTTTTGGCCATGCCCCACCTAAGCATCTCTAAAATCCTGATGCTCCCCTGTGACATATAATTCTTATTATTCAAAAAGTGAACTCCTATTCATGTGGAGGAAGCCTATAAGGCATTAACTTGGTCTAATCAAGCTTCCAAAGATCATGGCATCCATGAAAGAGAAAAATAAAAGAACGAAAGGACAGTTGAAGTACTGAGGAAGAAATCACTAATAAATTGTTGAAAAAATAATAATATGAAGTGATATGAAAATACAGCAAATAAAATGTCAGAACATACAACAGAGAACTGAAATGCATAAATATGTCACAATATATATTTATGTACTATCTGAGGCCCCGAGAACCATAAGAAATGCAAAAAATTAACTGTTAATAACTCATTCTTGAATTGCCCCCCTTTAAAAATAAAATTGTGCCCCACAACGTTTAAGAGAGAGAGCAACATTGTTCAGCTGCCTTCTGCACAACCCTACTGGGGTTCGAGCCCGAAATCCGAGCATGTGCCCTGACTGGGAATTGAAACGGCAACCTCTTGGTGCATGGGACAACGCGCATCCAACCCAGCCACACCGGCCAGGGCTGGGCTGTGTATGAATTCCTCCTAGAACTTCTTGACTGAGTGGATCCCGTGGCTTCTGTTTCACCCGACATTTGGTTTGGTTGCTCCTCAAAGTTTTTTGATGTAGGTTTGTTCTTACAAACAAGCCAGCCGGGTAAAGGGAGGCCGAAGAGGGCTCCAGGCCCACACAGGTGAGATCCCAGAGGAGGGGGCCAAGAGCCAATGGGCTTCCCGTCTCTCTCGGCTTCACTTCAGCTCACCTTGAGAGAACCGCTGAAGCCCTCAGGAAAGTGCCGGATGGCAAAGGTGATGTGGCCCAAGTGAACCTGAGTGGCCCTCACTATGTCCTGCAGATCACAGTTGAAAGGCAGGTACCATTCAACCAGCCACATGGACCAAGTGCCCACATTCACAACTAGCTCCAGAGGCTGTCCCCCGGCACCCTAAGCTGGCTGCCACCTGGCTGGCTCTCCTCGCCGCACTGGGCGTGATGCTGGTGATGAGATGCATAATGTGATGGTAGAGATTCGAAGCAGTGGGACTCTAAATTTTTCCTATCCCCCATGAAACTGCCATCAGTACCTGCATTCAGATGTCCAGACACATGCGCCATTCTCAGACCCCCGAAACCCCTACTGTCCTCATCACACAGTTCCTGGGTGCCCTTCCATCCTTTCTGACCCCCAGCACCCACACACCCGGGCGCTGCCCCATCTGCTCCCCTTCACTGCCACCCCCACACATCCGAAATCTGCAGAAGTGAGAACATCCTCCCACCGCACCACCCTCACCCGCAGTGGTCCTGCCCTCCTGGTGCCTGAGTAAGAGTCGCTTCCTCGGAAGAACAGCCAAACGCCCTGACAGGAGGAGGACCAGGCTGCACAGCCCTGGCGCCAAACCACCTGAGAGGCTCAGATCCACCTGCATGGAAACTCAATATTTTGTCATTTCCCATCAACCTATGTGCTCTGTCCAACCTATTAATTACGGCACACACACCTACAATTACGGTGATGCAGTGCCAGCCGCACACTGGGTAGAAACTCTGTTATAACTCAATTACTCCACCAGTACATATTTCGGAGCATCTGGCTTGCACGGGACTCTGTGCCAGGCATTGAAAAGAAAAACTGCACAGCCTCCCGTTCCATACCAGCTAAGAACTTGCTTCCCTCTTTTCCCTCCGTGCCTACAAAAACACCCAATTTTTTCTTAAATTATGGAAATCTCAAGGTATATAAAAAAAATGACTGCAAAGTGGAATATAGAAATTAAAGGGGAATCAGAACACTATTTGGCACTGGCCTCAGAAAGAATCTGAAAGTTGTTCTCACAATGTGTCCCTACTTAAGGTGCAGATATAATCGTCTTTCCTTGGCAACACTGTGTAATCCTGAGTGTTCTGCACCCAGCACCCAAGTGGACCGCACCCCCCAATGTGGCGCAATGCCTCCAAAATCCACGGTTTAAGGGAAACCACAGCGATTCGGCCCTAGTGACTGAGAGGGAGTTATGAATGAAGTGAAGCCTTGGAGGCCAGCTGTACACATTGCACTTCCTGGAGATGGGGAGGGGGGCTTCCTTTTGCTTAAACCTGCCTGGGGTCTGCTGGGACCTGGCCTGCATTTCTCAGCAGAAATGAAAACTTCTCGGCTTAGTCTGCGTGCTTCCATGGCCCGGTAGACAGGATGACCGTGGGAAGCTCACTTACCAGACACCCCCCTTTAGCAGAGGCCCCTGAGCAGGGCTGAGGAGGAAACCAGCATGTGGGCACTTGGGGCTCCTCAGAGGCCACCTCCCAGGGAGTCATCTGATGCACCACCAGAGTCAAAATCCACGCACAGCCACCTGCTTAACACTGGCCCTGATTGAGCACAGCCCACAGGAAGCAGGGGTTTGCAGCCCCAAGAAGGAGGAGGAGGAAGAAGCTGGGGGGGGAGGGAGAAGGATTTCTGTAAAGGTCAAGTGGAACCCACCCAACCCAAACCGAGCTCTGGGCTGTGGTTTTGGAAGACATGACAAAGGCGTGAAAAGGGAGTCACAGTCCACGACGTGGCCCTGCTCCAAGCGCCAGAAACCAGAAACTGAACCTGCTGAACCAAGGTGGGCTGGGAGGGGGCTGCACAAGTCACCCGGAAACCAATGAAGCACAAACACTTGGGGGTACACAGATGCCACGGATCCCCGGGAACTCTGAGGGCTTGGAGGAGTTTCAGGGCTGCAGAGAGAGCCCAACTCACCCTGCCCGCTGTCCCTGCCATGGTGCCAAGATCTGAGACCTACTCAGCCTCGGCCTCCTCGCCCCCCAGGAGCCACTGTCCGAACCCTGGTCTGTTCTCTGCGCCCCCAGCCCCAGCCCCCAGTGTGGGCCAGTGTGGAAGCCCCTACCCGTCCTCGGCCGGCCTGGCTCAGGCTGCGAGCTTGTAGAATTCGCGGTTCCCTCGGCCCAATTCAGGTCTGCACCCTGGACCGAGAAGACAGGGCTGGGAGGGAGCCCTGCGCGTGTGTGCATGTGTGTGTGCACGCGCGTGTGTGCGTGTGTGTGTACGCATGGGGGAGATGTGCACTACCAGGGGCGGCAGGAACCGGCGAGGAGCCGGCCCCAGCGCGCGGAGGACTCGCCCACGGTCCGCCTCCTCTTCGCGGAGCCGGTGCGCACACTAACCCGGCCAGAACGCGCGCCGGGAGAGCCCCCTCGGGCTTCCCCCACCGACCTCCCCCCCCAGGTCCCCTACCCCACGCCGCAGACGCCGCTCTGTCCCTCCTGTCCTTGCGCTTACCTGGGCTTAGGCAGCTCTGACGCGGACCGACGGGGCGGCAGCGGGACCCGGCCTGGAGCCGCGGACGCTGGGATCTCCATGAGAGCGCACCGAGCGGCCGGAGCCCGCGCCTCGCTGACGCGGGTGCTCGGGGGCGGCGCCCGGCACAGCCCCAACCCCAGCCCCAGTGCCCGGGTGCGGGGTGGTAGGAGGGGGAGGAGGGCTCTTCCAGTGTCTCCCCCCAATCTTCTCCCCCGCACCCTCCCGCACAGCCCTGTGGAAACTGCGGCGCCAGACCATCGCGCTTGGGACAGGTGCCTGAGCCTCCTCCCCCACCCCACCCCCTCTGCTCGAACCCGGACCCTGCGGTGTGGACCCCCGACCACTTGCACAGCCCCCGCTCCTTCCCCCCGGGGCCCTGCGGTGTGGACCCTTCCCGCCTCTGTTCCTGTTCCGGCCCCGGGACTCTCCGGGGTACACTTCCCCGGCCCCATCTCGCGCGCAACTTTACCTCCGGACCGGACTCCGCGGGCTGCCGCTCGGCTAGCCCGGCCGGCGGCCTCCAAAGGGCGGGCGGAGCGCGGCGTCTCCGGAGCCCGCGGCCCGCGGAGTCCGGCACCGCCCCGCGCGCCGCCCCCGGCCCGGCCCGGCCTGGGCGATCCACTCCGCTGCGGTGGCGCGGCGCCCCCTCGCGCCCGGCCGCGGGTTGGGAGGGCCAGAGGACCCCCGCGCGGCTGCCGGGAGCCCACGCGTCCACGGCCGCGTCCACTGGGAGCGAACGCCCGGGGCGCACCGCGCCCACCAACGCGCCAGGCAACGCGCTCCCCCCTTCTGTGGCGAGGGGGGCAGCCCGGGGGAAAGGGCAGCGGAGGGCTCTGCACGTGGCGCTGCCCGAGGCCCTGGGGAGTCCGCCGGAGGGTCTGGACACGCTGCCGCCACCAGCAGAGCCTGCGTGGGCCACGCTGCCGCTGGGTGGATCCCGATGACCAGGCTCGCTCATTTCATTTACCAGAAGGAAATGTTCTCTGCAGCCTGAGCCTGAACACCCGGGCCCAAAAGACGGCTTTTTCTCCATAGAAACACTGATTGAATTTAGAGCCACAAAGGCCTGGCCATCCGGCTCCGAAAGGCCACCTCCCGGGAGCATTTCAGGGTCGTGTCTGTAGCATGTGCCACTGGCCAGTGGACATGGGTGGATGCCTGGGAACCAGGGGAGATTCCTTTCAGCACAGAAGCCCTCCACCCGCAGAAACGTCCGCTGACACACACCAGCGAGCAAGACACTCCAGGGAGAGCACTCGGCAGTGGCTGGCACAGTGGGGACCCAGCCGCTGGTAGCTTTATCTACCTGGGTTGGGTGTGCACGCCTTCTCCGCTAGACATTCCCCAGTCCCTTACTGTTCTTCCGGGAGGAAATGTCCAGACCTAACTCCACCCTGGCTGCCTCTTGCAGGCCCTGTACCCCGAATCAAGCCCCTGGGTTGCTGTGGCCATGCAGAGTGGACCCAGTCCATCACCCCCCTCCCCCCAGCCTGGCACCCTATCACATTTTCCATCAACCTTGGCTTTTTTGTCAGCGAAAATCTGAGATCACTGTCTCTACTTGTGTAGTTGCTTTTAGGTTTTTCCTGATCCATAATTTTCAGTTATTTGGTTCTTTAAACTCTAGGTGCAGTATATTACAGTTTGTTCCTAGTCAAATTTTTGTACTTTATTATTTATTTTTAAAATTAAATTTATCAGGGTGGCATTGGTTAAAAGGATCATATTGTTCCTATTCATTCTTTGGTGAGCCTGTCGGGAACTTCAGAATCTTAATCCTATCATGCAGCTTAGTAGTGCCGTCTCACCTGGAGTCATTGAAACACCTATCCGTCTAAGTCATCTGTGAAGCGGGTGTTCTCAAAGGAAGGCTGCTCCTGGGGCCGGGGTGGTGCTCTCCTTGGATTGGTGTTGACTAACCATCAACCTGCCTTGAGCCAGATGGTCTGTCTTGGGCCAGCAACTCACATTTTCCATTTTGTCTCAGAGGTGTCCATGGAGACCATCAAAAGGCCTTTCTGAAATCGAATATATCCATTCAGACGTCTGAACTGGGAAGTACCCCTTCACCCTCCCAAAAGGACAGCAAATGGGATCTGTTTCCTGACTTCTTCGTGGCATTGGACTAATACGCACCCCTTTCTTTCTGAAACAGTGTGGTGGGACGCTGTTGGCCCCAGGGGGTGCAAATCCTGGGCCATTCCTGAAGGTTTGTGTCTCCTTAACCTCTCTGTGCTTCGGTTTCCTAGTCTGTAAAACGGGAATAATAGGAAACCCTATCTCACTGTTGGTTTTCACAATGCAGTGAGTTAATACTAGCACACACTTGGCTCATGGTAAAAAACCAAATACCATAGTATTTTAGGTGCTTACACAGCAGTAATGATCTAGAATGTCTCAGAAATGACCGAACATGTCTGCAAACCAGGTGAAGTACTGAACCCAGGTGATTCGTGGAGAGGTCACCCAGTCCAGCTCCCCCCCCAAGGGCTCCCCTGGTCCTCGCAGATGATGCTGTCAGCATTCATACAACCCTAACCCATAACCAAGGGCACATGCCCAGGGTCTTGGTGACGGATGGGCCCTGTGTGCATTTCTCATCTCTCTAAACCTCTCGTTTCCCCTCACCAGGTGCGTCTCACTGCCCCCTTGGTTACTTTGGTTGCTGCATTTCTGGACTTCTGAATGTTTCACTCGACATTTCTGATTGTTGTTGATATCACAGTTACATGGCGTCAGCAAGGGGCTAATGCTGAGGGCCTGGCAGCCATGTGTCCTGGGATTCCAGGCCAAGTCACAGGGATAGGGCAACCCGGGGACAAGATTGCAGAAGATGGCATTTGTTGTTCCCAGCAGACTCCTTATTGCTTCTGCTAAATGGTGTTAAA